>PVIJ01013781.1:0-43683 GCA_004024925.1 Scalopus aquaticus
GGCAAATAATAGAATATTGACTTACAGCAGGGGAAAGGAAGAAGGGACAGGACATGGGAATAAAAAGTTAGGATGAGATCAGACTTTGGAAGGTCTAACATACCACACTAATAATATACTAATACAGGGCCTCCCCGGTGGCGCAGCGGTTAAGCACTGCGCTGTGGAGCTGTCGGCAGCGGAGACGCGAGTTCGACGCCCGGCCAGGGAGAATCCCACATGGTGCAGCAGACCTCTCCTGCCTAGCCCGCTGCTCCCCTCAGCAGTGTATTTCTGATCTGCCTGTTCTGCTCACCGCTCTGTCTCTGGTGAACCCTCTCCCATCCCACACCTCTGGCCTGTACCCACCTTGTATGTATAAATAAAAAATAAATCTTAAAAAAATAATAATATACTAATACATTTGCATTTTATCTCCATAACTAGGTGTGTTTCAAATCCTACTTCTTTTTTTTTTTAAAGATTTATTTTTTATTTATACATACAAGTTGGGGTACAGACCAGAGGTGTGGGGCGGCGAGAGGGTTCACCAGAGACAGGGTGGGGAGCAGAACAGGCAGATCAGAAATACACTGCTGAGGGGAGCAGCGGGCAAGGCAGGAGAGGTCTGCCGCGCCATGTGGGATTCTCCCCGGCCGGCCGTCGAACTCGCGTCACCGCTGCCAACAGCTCCACAGCGCAGCGCTTTAACCGCTGCGCCACCGGGGAGGCCCTCAAATCCTACTTCTGGTGCTTCAGAATCATCTGGGAAGGGGCTTGCCTTTCCTGCAGAAACCCCAATAAGGGCTGTGGTCTATGCCTTCGCCCTCATTTTTTCTTCTGTCTCCTGGTCATATCTGGTGCTTCCTCGTGTGGCCCTGTGTGGCCTGGCATACCTCTGTCTTATGGGAAATATAAATAACAAATTCTTCTTTCGATGGCATTGATCTTTCCATGTTGTCACTGGGTCACCTTCATAAATTAAAGTCTCATGGATATAAATTAAATAAGTTTACCCCCTGAAATACCAAGTGGGAGGAACAATGTATTCCTTTTTTTTTTAACCTATGCTAGCATAAGGTGAATATCACTTACCACCTAAAGAATTCAGACCAATATATACAAGACCCCCAAGTTCCATCCCAAACTCCAGAAATGACCTCTTACTATGATCATTCTTTTATTTATTTATTCATTTATTTTTAGTTAAACAATGATTTTATTGCTTGAGTACATAGAAAAGTTTATGCAAAGAAGACAGAAGCTGTGGATGACTTATATTTGCAGCTGAGGAGGAGGACCCATTTTGTTTTATAATAGTGAGCCAACTGGTGAAGCCAACACTCCACCAGAATCAGAGGGAATTTAACATCCTTATTCTTTCTGTTCCCCACAAGATGCTTCTGAACAGCAACAGCTTTCTTAATTAAATGATAAAGATCCGCAGTAAGATCAAGAGCAAGTCGTTAGGATTTAAGAATTCTCAGATTTTATCCCCTATCACAAAGCATACTTAGACGTCTCAGATCACACTGATTTGTGCAGGAGTCAGGCCCTCATTGGCCTGTTTAGACCTGTTCCTCCATGTCACCAGAAGTCAGCTTCAGTTGACTGGGGCAGCTGTGGTGATGGGGCAGAGCCTACTGCACAGGCCCTTCCCCGGCCATGAATGAAACCACGACGGCGGTGGACAGGCAGCAAAAAATAGGTGATGATTCTTTTAAAGCCAACCACACATAGACTGCAGGCTGGAGCGTGGGGACCTGGCTGTCATGGCAAGCTCCGATGTCAAGGGAATGAAATAATGATCAGATTTGGTTTTAGGACAATCGCTGGCACTGGGTTTAGAAGATGGCCATGGAAGATGAGAGAGGAGACACTTGCAGGCCCCATGGGGCCTCACGTGGCTTTGTGGTGCTGATTGTCCCAGCTTGTGCCATTCCCAGGCCATGGGGTGTGAAAGGAAAAGGAAGGGATGTGGGCATTCACTGACACTGAGGGCTGGGTCTGGTCCCTTTGTGCTGCTGCCCAGGAGGGCGTATTTTTGGGAAGGGGTGTGTTCTGAAAGTAGGGAGGAAGTCACCACCCCATTGGAAAGAATCTGCCACCCTGCCTTCCAGCTGAAATATCAGATAGAGGTTGTTCTTCTCCATGGGCAGCAGGGAACCAAATGACCAAGGGGTGTTCCTTTCTTTCTTTTTTTTCTTTTTTTTGGAGGGCTTGTATGAAAGAACATGATGTCTTAGGCTCACAAAGGGAAAAAAGATAAGGGAAAAGTGGCTAGTTCGAAAGTCCATTGTGTATGTTATCTCTGTTATTTTAGATTAAGAAAAAGTAAATATGGCAGACTGGGCTCACAGTTTATGCCAGCCTGGCCCAAAATTGTTACTTCTGCTTTTCTTCCTGGGTTTTGCATTTTGCCAGAAGCTTTTTCCTGGAAGTTTGCTGCCACCCAGCCCCACATTGCCTGGATAAAGAAAGGAACCAGAGGCCCGCTGAGCCCAAGAAGTGGTGGGAAAAGGAAAAAAACTGGAGACACTTAGAAACCTTTAGTAGTTAGGTACCAGCGCGCTTCAAAACACATTCTTTTCTGGTGGAATCTAAAAAGCAGGATTGGCATCATAATCAGGAGTTTCAAATGGAACGATAATGGAGAGGCTGGACATACCCAGGGAGGGCAGCAGATTGGTCAAGGTGAAGTCACATTGTCCTGGTGAATACACCATAGGCCACAGCTGTCCTCAGCCCAGACTTTCAGAATCCAGACCTTGTCTGTGTCTCGGGGCAACTTTAGCTTGTATGAAAATAGAATGCCAACTTATTAAGCAATAGATTTCAGGGAACTGAGCAGGGGCTTAGACACTCAGTGTAACCAAGCTCTCCAGAACATAATCATAATGGTGAAAGTAACCATGAAAGCTAACATTTGTTGAGCACATATAAGTGCTAGTCCCTATGCTATGTGCTTTACACAAATTTTTTCACTTACCCTGAAATAAGTCATCCCATACTATAAATGAGAAAATTGAGGTTCAAGGAGCCCATACTCCTTGGGGCCATATGTCTATTCCCCAACTGATCCTGGAACTGGAATTGATCAGGCTGTAGTACTGACAGAATGAAACTTGAATGAGAAATTATGAGGACTCACAGAAGTTTTTTAGGGAATACTCTAATGGCAGAGTCTAAGTTCTACACACATGCAAGTTGGACACACTCGACTGACTGCCATTTGCGTATTCTGGTTTTATAAGCCAGTAGTGGAGATGACACACAATGAGAAGGATCCAAATTCCCAAGTCAGAAGACCAGAGCGTACTCTACCTGAAGGTGGACCCACTGCAGACATCAAATCAAAAACCTTTTGAGTGTTAATTTCTCAGACACCTTCTCTGGTCCCCTCTCTCCTTCTTCAGGTGCCATCTTGCTGTAATACACACGTGGCACTCTCTGCTTCTCTTTTAGCATGTAGCATATTGGAGTTGAATAACCATTTGTTGACTATCTCCTCTGCTGAATTGTCAATTCCACAAGGACAGGAACCACTTCTGTTGACTTTTCTGCTCTAACCTGAATATCTCAATGTCAGAGCAGAACCAACATTCCCTACCTCTGAGAACAGATAAGCTCCTCAAGTCATCTTTCTTCTTCATCATCCATTTGTTGTCCTGCTTCCATTTTGTGACTTTCTACCATTCTGCTGGAGTTACTGTCATGTGTAGATTGCCAAAGCCAATGGGCCCTCCATCTAAGTTTTCTTCCTCAAATCCATCAGAGGCCTGTCCTGTCGACCTTGTGGCCTTCGGTATGGCCTCCACCTGCATGGTTCTTTTTTTTTTTTAAAGATTTATTTTTATTTATGCATACAAGCTGGGGTACAGGCCAGAGGTGCGTGGTGGCGAGAGGGTTCACCAGAGACAGGTGGGGAGCAGCACAGGCAGATTGACGGAAATACACTGCTGAGGGAAGCAGCAGGCGAGGCAGGAGAGGTCTGCCGCACCATGTGGGAATGATCCCCAGCCGGGCGTTGAACTAGTATCCCCGTTGCCGACAGCTCCACAGCGCAGCGCCCAACCGCTGCGCCACCAGGGAGGCCCTGCATGGTTCTTATGATGAAATCAGTGCATCTCTATTGCTGGGATATACTCGTTAGTTTTATTACCATGAAATGGTTGCGGATGGTCCAACTCTGTGCTGTCAGACAAATTCACTCAAACTCGGAAGTTCCAACAAGATTTAATATTTTAAATCCAAACGCAATTGAGACTGCCCACCCTTCAAACACGTCTAGTGGGGTGACAGTATAAAAATCTTGATTAAGAACAAAAATTCTGGGCCTCCCTGGTGCTGCAGCGGTTGAGCACTGTGCTGTGGAGCTGTCGGCAGCGTGCAATGAGAGTTCGATGCCCAGTCGGGGAGATTCCCGCATGGCGCAGCAGACCTCTCCTGCCTCACCCGCTGCTCCCCTCAGCAGTGTATTTCTGATCTGCCTGTTCTGCTCCCCGCTCTGTCTGTGGTGAACCCTCTCACCGCCCCACGCCTCTGGCCTGTACCCCAGCTTGTATGTACAAATAAATAAATATTAAAAAAAAAAGAACAAAAATGGTATGGATATTATTAAAAAAAAAAAAGAAGAAGTGTTGGTGAGGATGTGGAGAAAAGGGGAGCCTTGCTGTATACTGTTGGTGGGAATGTAAATTGGTACAGTCATGATGGAAAATAGTATGAATTGTCCTCTAAAAATTGAGAATAGAAATGCTTTATGATCCAGCTATTCCACTGCTGGATATTTATCCCAAGAATAAAAAAGCACTAATTTGAAGAGTTAACGCATCCCATGGTCATTACAGCATTATTTTACAATTACCAAAGAATGGAAACAACCTAACTGCCCATCAATAGATGAGTAGATAAAGAAGATGTCACATATAAATGGAAAACTACTCAGTTATAATTTAAAAAAAAAGATTAAATTCTTCAATTTGCAACAACATGGATGTACCTAGAGGGTATTATTACACTAAGAGAAATAAGTCAGATAAAGACAAACAAAGAATAAAACAAATGAACAAGCAAAACAAACTCTGACTACATGAACACGGTAATGGTAACCAGAAGGGAAGAGTGAAGTGGGTGATAAATAGGGGCAGCCTAGAAATAAATTGTCAGTGACAAGCATAATGTAGTATGTGCAGACGTTGATATAGGTCTGTGCACCTGAAATATACATAATCTTAGAAACCAATGTTACTTCCTAAAAAGCAAACCTTCTGGAGCACAAGCAATCTGTGTTCAAATTCCAACTTTGCCACTCACTAGCTACACAATCTTCAGCAAGGTAATGCACGTATGGAATCTTTCTGAGTTAGTTCCTGCAAATGTACAGTGAAGTTACTAACAGAAACTACATCAAAGGGGTGTAAGAACTAGATAGCGTGATGTGTGTGTGTGTGTGCTTAGCAGAGACACGGGCAACGAGTGGGGAGAGTCTATGAATAGAGTATCTGCTATCTCCTTACCCTACTTGGTCAAGGAATTTGGTAATTATTCAGACTCTATCGTAACGTAAGCAGACATATAAGGAGAGAACACACTGAAGGTAACAGAACCCATACAAGTCTACCTTAGGTGACTACCTGAAAGGAAATTGTGAGGATTACGTGAAATGGTTTAGTGCAAAATGTTTAGTACTGTGCCTAGCACACAGTAAGCACTCCAAAGCATGAGTGATTACAATTATTAAAATGATCATATCTGCAAGAATTTGGTAGTATGTATTTTTACATGCCAATATTTAAACATAGAATGTTGAGGTGACCTTGAGGCCTTTCCCTAAGAGCATTTCTGTATGTGAGGTAACTGGCACTCCCACTACCCCCTTTCTACAGGTGAGTGAAGTTGGCCATTGTTAACACAGTAAAAAAAAAAAAAAAAAGCACAGGCAGTTGTACAAAGAAACAAAAATTGCTTTTTCTTTTGAGGGTTCTTAACTGTTCCTAAATTTTTTTTCAAAAGTTCTTGGTAGAATTTTCAGTCCAAAAATAGGTGTGAACTGTGTGCACTTTGGAAAGGAATGAGGCAGACACTGTTGGGCTAAGATTGGCATTGTTTAAAGGCAATGAAATTCCTGTTCCCTGATCTTGTTTGGGGTTGGGCTGACCTTGTGAACTGAATTTCTTTTCAGATGGGTGTATTTTTCCTTATTGCAAATTTCCTTCAATTCATCAGCAGAGATTCTAGCCACTTTGCTGGGAGCCTGTGACCCTGATTTAAAGGACCTGTGGGCGTAGAGACTCCTCTTTCTATCAACGTGGGGGGTTTTTTTGTTTTGTTTTGTTTTTCTCTTTTGTAGTTTCTGCTTGGCCCTTCCCACTTTCTGAGATGCCAGCATTAGCCCTCATCACCACCCTCTGTGTCATCTCCTATGAATCACTTCCTTGGGTCACTTGAATTTTTCTTCCGTAGCACAATCTTTTTTAACAGCTACATTTAGAAAACCTTCCGAGATTCTCGATCAACCATCCCATTCAGTGTTTCTGGGGCCTTATGACTTGGGTGCAATTCACACATCATTGCCTTCTTTATCCACAGCCACGGGGATTGCCAGTGTGTGCAGAAGGCCCATGTGTTTCTAACACACTTCACACCACACAGTTACTTGTGGCAGCACGAGGTCCCATCAATGTGTCTGTTGCCTGAGAGAACTCATTTTCTTCGGCATTGCCTATTTACCAATGTTTATTTTACTTATTCATCTATAAGCAGTCTTCTTCGAGAATTGAAGACTTCATATAAAGATGCCACCACTTGGACGTGATGAAATGAATTTGAAATAAGAAACCGATAGTAAGGGAAAGCAAAAGTATAGAAATATGATGCATGAAGTCTTTGCTACAAATGGCACAAAAGGTGGCTCAGCGTCTCCAGGTAATCAACACAGAGAGGAACATGATTGGTTACAAAGTGCACTATCTCGGGTGGACGGACACACCAGCTGCATGGGCGCAGACAGCAGTTGTGAGACTGCAGTGCCTCTTTTTAAAATAAATTTATTTATTTTTGCGCACAAGAACTGGGGTGTAGGCCAGAGTTGGGGGAAGGGGGTTGAGAGGATTCACCAGAGACAGAGTGGGGAGCAGAACAGGCAGATCCACTGAAATACACTGCTGAGGGGAGCAGCAAGAGAGTCTGCTGCTCACCTGGCAATAGCTTGATAGCACTGAGACTTAACCCTTGCGCCACCAGGGAGGTCCCATGAACGGCAGTGGCAGTGGCAGTGGCGGCTCAGGACTGAGTGCAAGTAAGAGGATCCCTGAGGTGCTGCAGTCTCTCCAGTCTCCTCTCATTCCCCAATCTCAGTCTATTTGAGGAGGAGCATTGTTGTTACAGCAGTGGCATTTAATACATAAAGGAAAGAGAAAGTATTTTTGTAGCATAAAGACTCACTAAAGCTCCAGTATGGTCAACATCATCTAGAATTAAGTTTCATTAGTAAATTTAATCTTTTTATGAAAAGATTTTTTAAAGTATATGTTACTGAATTTAGGAATTTAAAAAAATGTTTTAAGCTTTTCAAAACTGTATGTTACTAAAAATAATATTGACCCTTGATATTTGTCAGAGGAATCCTCTGGAGAGAAAAGGATTTCATCCATTAGAGATAAATGAAGCCAATTCATCTGTAGTCTTTGGTTTAATTAGCTAAACTCTTCCAGATGGAGAACTTTCAAAGCAAGGAATATTTCTGAGCCCTCTGGAATTGTTAATAAGCATACCAATATGTTACATGTAAATATATATATATATATATATATATATATATATATATATATGTCTTTTATCTTCGCCTTTAAAGGGCAAAAGAGGAAGTGCTTGGTAGTGTTATGATTTTTGATTTGATGACTGAAAAAAAATGCTCTATTTTTGTTCAATATTAAATGAACAAACAATGAATGTTTGCTTTTCTCCTGTGCTAAGCCGAGAGAGTGGGAGCAAAATAAGATAGGACCCTGTCCTTATGGAATTCACAATTGAACTAGAATTCCAGTGCCTGTCACATAGCAGGGACCGGATAGCTATTTGTTAAATAAATGAGTGTATGATACAGACACTTGAATAAGGAATTGCAATAATAAAACTATGAACAAATGACTGTGATCACAAGGAATATGGGCACCTCAAGCTGTAGCAGAAGACTTCACCAAGAGATTTGTCATAGAGGACCCCAAGAGGTTTCCAGACACAGAAAACCCTAAAGGTAATAGAGGAGGGAGAAGAAAGAGTACCAACAGCTCTTAATTTGGTGTGACTGGAGCATAATGTGTATATAGAATGTGCCTAGAAGGTCGTACCACCACAAAGATCGGTTGGGGCTCATTTAAAGAGAACTCTGAAAGTCTAAATTTAGACTTGAACTTCTCATAGGTATTGGCTATTTAGAAAAATAACACTAGGCACAGACTATAGAGTATGCATGGAAGGGGAGAAGGAAGTAAGATACCGAAGGTTAAGTGTACCATTTGGGATCAGCACAAGATAGATCTCCTGCATATTTGTTTCAAATCCCCTTTAGTTCCTACACTACACCCAGTGGGTACATAATATTGTCCTCATTTTCCAAGGGGGAAACTGAGAAAGGTGAAGGGACTTTCCCTGGATTGTACAGCTAATAAAAAATGAAACTTGGCTTGAAACCAGCATTCAAAAAATTTTGGTGAAGAACAAAAATACCATTGGACATACAAATTAGTATTCAGAAAAATACACAGTGGAAGTTGGGAGAAAGTTAGTGAAAACTAGCAAAGACACACATGCAAGACAGAAGGGGGGGAAAAGCATGACTCTACAAAGGATATTTACAGTAAGGGAGATACAACACAGGAAGTGGGAAGATAATCTTAGAAAAACCACAACATGTGTTTTTAAAATGCAAAGCCCCTGGGAGGGGGAAGCAAATGACACAATAATGCCATTCACCCTGGCATCTGTGCCTTGGGTTTTGCTCTCTGCTCCTTTTATTTTTTAAACTTTAAGCAATTTGTTAGGAGAGTAACAAAGATACAGCTCATGATCTTGCAATTCTAATGCTCTAAATCAGAAACAGATGGTGCCTAGTGTCCCCTGTTTCCTAGAAACTGCAGCATTTTGAGGACAACACCCTCTCTGCACCGCACCACTGATTTCAGTTCCTTCATAGATATTAATACAGGGCTAAATAATGTGGTTGCTGGGCATAGTATTGGAACATCTGTTTTTCTTTTTCTTTTTTCTTATTGAGATACCATTGATTCACAATACCGCATATAATTTAGGGGAACAGGCCCACACCTCCCCAAATGCACTTCCCCACACCACACCCACTGCCAAAGCACCCTTATCCTTTTTCCATAGACTATTGAGCCTCTCCCCACTTTGTTTCCACCCCTGACTTTCTCTCTCTGGTAGCCTCAGTTCTATAGTCAGATTTCTAGGGTTGGTTTTGGTTTAGTTTTGCCAATTCTTTTGTTTATTGTCTTTATATTCCATATGTGAGTGAAAACCACTCTATGTCTTTCTTCTGACTTAGTTCACTTAGCCTCATCCCCTCCATTTCCATCCATTTGCAGCAAATGGCAAGAGTTCATCTTTTATAATAACTGAGTAGTGCTCCATTGTGTATATTATATACCACATCTTAATCCACTCATCTATCACTGAGCACTTATGTTGTTTCCTTGAGAATCTTTTTAAAGGTTAAATGTTCTCTTCATTTTTGTTGTATCTTTTCCTGATTTCAAAAGCAATTCACTTTTATCGCTAAGAATTTTTTTAGTATTGAATGAGCAAGACAATTAAAATCCCTGTGACCCTC
The DNA here is from genome assembly GCA_004024925.1 of Scalopus aquaticus. NCBI lineage: Eukaryota > Metazoa > Chordata > Mammalia > Eulipotyphla > Talpidae > Scalopus > Scalopus aquaticus. The sequence goes on from PVIJ01013781.1 coordinate 9,830, forward strand.
CACCCAGCAATAAACAATGAGCACTGTAAAGATGTTAACAATATTTTCCCAGTTCTTCTTCTACATATATACATGCAGACACACATACACAGACTAGCTTTATAGGATGTATCGAATTTTGTTTTTAATAGATTTTGTTCATTGAATATATCACCACTACTTTTTCCATATCACCAAATATTTATAATGATAGCTGGTATTCCTTCATGTTGTTATATACTTATTGAACTGTTTCATCAACTAAGTCCTCAAACACCTACTGTGTGCCAGACATCCAACATGTACTGTGTGTCAGAACTGTAGCAATTGTAAACCCTGCCCTGAGATAGAGCACATTTAAGTGCATTTAAGAACTTTTATTATCATAGAAAATGTGGTAAAATCTGGCAAACCTTACCTCCACTACATGATTAAGCTTAACATAATTAGTGAAAAGTCATGCAGACAGCTTGTCTCCCTGCCATGATGTGGCAAGAATGGCCCCTCACCCACTGTGAGGAATCTTTCTCTCAAGAACCAAAAACCCCAGTGTAAGCATGATTAAAAAAAAAAAACAAAACCCAGCTCAAATTAAGAGATATTCTACAAAATACTTGACTAGCACTCCTCAAAACAGTCAAGGTCATCAAAAATAAAGAAAATCTCCCCACAAGTGCTGGAGAGAAGGCAGAGAGAGCAGAGCCCTATTGAACTGCTGAAGACAATGTAAACTGGGGCAGCCATTTTGGAAAGCGATCTGGATTTACCTTAAAAAAATAAAAATGGGGCCTCCCTGGTGGCACAGCGGTTAAGCAATGCGCTGTGGAGCTGTCGGCAGCAGCGACGCAAGTTCGACGCTCGGCCGGGGAGAATCCCACATGGCGTGGCAGACCTCTCCTGCCTCGCCCGCTGCTCCCCTCAGCAGTGTATTTCTGATCTGCCTGTTCTGCTCCCCACTCTGTCTCTGGTGAACCCTCTCGCCGCCCTACGCCTCTGGCCTGTACCCCAGTTTGTATGTATAAATAAATAAATCTTTAAAAAAAAATAAAAAATAAAAAATAAATAAAAATGGAAATACCGTATGACACAGCAATCCCACCCTTGGGCATCAGTCCAAAGAATATGAACCCATCAACTTAAAAAATTATATGCATGCTCTGAAATATTTACTGCAGCACTACTTACACTAGCCAAGATATGGAAGCAATCTAAATGTCTGCTGAGAGAGGGTTGGATGAAGATGTAGAGCCATGCAATGGAATACTAGTCCACAGAAGGAAAGATGAAATTCTGCAATTTTATAGCAAAATGGAAGGACTTTGAGTGAATTCTTGTAGCAAAGCAAGTCAGAATGACAAAGACAGCGGACAGTTACGCAGTGAATGACTTGACAAAGCAAAATACTTATAAAACTTCGGGAACACTAATACACATAGTGATGTTTTTCAGGTTAAGAGGGAGGACAGAGAGACAAAAGGTGAAAAGGGTATAAGAGATGGTGGTGGGGAAAAAAATAAGGGAAATTTAAGACATTTTCAGACTTGAGGAACCTAGGGAGATAACAACTAAATGTAATTTGGTGTCCTGAATAAAATCCTGAGACAGAAATAGGGCATAGGGCTAAAAGTAAGGAAATATGGGGGAAAAAAGGATGGATTTTAGTTAATAATAATAAATAAAAGGTTTCTACACATGTACCATAGTAATATAAGTTGTTTCCAATAAAGGAAATGGGGAGGAAAGGTAGATTCTGCACTAACTTTTGCAATCTCTTTGTAAATCTAAAATGATCCTAAAATTAAAAGTTTTTTTAGATATGTTTATTTATTCATAGAACAACTGGGGTGTGGGCCAGAGGTGCATGGGGGGGTTGGAGGGGGAGGGAGAGTGTGTGAGAGGATTCAACAGAGGCAGAGTGGGGAGCAGACCAGGCAGATCTACTGAGATACACTGCTGAAGGGAGCAGAAAGAGGGCAAGACAGGAGAGGTCTGCTGCGCCTTATGTGGGTTGACTCCCAGGCCAGGGATCAAACTCAGGTCATAGCGGAGATAGCACTGAAACTTAACCCCTATGCCACCAAGGAGGTCCTAAAATTAAGTTTCTTTCAAAAGGAAACACTCAGAAAGTCACCCTTGTATCTTGAAGCACATCACTGAATGTTTCCTTAGGATAAAGTCCCAAAAGCGAAATTGCTGAATCAAAGTGAATACACATTTTCTTTTACCAGGGATTGTTCTCTTAAAGTGCAGGGGGAGGGGAGGAAAAGGGCACAAAATGGAATAGAAAAGAACACAAGGGACCATAGAGATGGATCACGGGTGAATTGGTGGTGGGCTATCCAAGGGGAATACAAAATGTAAAAGACATAAATAACAATAAAAATATATATTTATATTAAAAAAAGTGTTCTATAGATGTTCTGCTGGCTTCCTAAAATGGTTCAGCCTTGAGGCCTTTGTTCCAGCCTTCTAATTGTACACTCCTGACAATGAAAGGAGATAGTGACACCCAACTGCCTCTTTTTACAGATGAGGAAACCCGAGGCCCAGAGACTTGAAGGACTCGTCCCAAGCCCCTAGCTAGCCCTGGGAAGTAAAGCCCAAGTCCCTGAAGACAGTAAGCCCTTCTGGGCTGCCCCTCCGTGTGTCCGAATGAAATAAACCGCTCAGACTCACCGTGGAGTCAGTGATCAACAAGCAGACCCGCATCTTTGTATTCTGTGCAGGTAAATATATAAGGGTTTGCATCCCTGTCTTGGACATAGTTGCTAGGTGTTAGAAAGATTTTAAAATAAGTTTTATAAACGGATTCAGACAACTCATATGAGCCACTGCTTCCTTTCTGAGCTATTGATTCCCAATCGCAAAAAGAAAAAACAAAACAAACCACCAGATTTCAGAATCCCAACGCCAACTTCTCAGTTTTCTGACAGAGACTGTATAGAAATTAAGCCGCTAGAGCGGATATCTCTGCAGAAGCCTTAGAGGGAAATGTCATTTGAGGAAAAGGCATTTGAATAAGAACAAAGGGCACATTTTCTGTTAAGTGCTCTGTCGTATCCCAAGAAAGTTCATTTCCTTGCCTATAGGGTCCCTAGACGAGGAAAATCCCAGACTTGGCATTGGTAAGGAAGAAGAGGGCGATGGAAAGGAAGGGAGAGAATTGTTAGATTTCTTGGCTGGAATTCAGAAACAAATAGTTCCCGAGCTGGCATTGTCGGCGGCCAGCGTCAGGAGCAGCGAGGAACGTGGCCGTCCGGTCTTGGCTCCGCGCTCCGCTACTCAACAGAAACTGGTGCGTAAGCAGGATCTTGGAGGATACAAGAGAAATGTAAACAATCAGTGGGTGCGGACCTGGGGTTGCCTATAGAACCTTTGCCAGGCCTGCGATTGCAGTCGGACATTTTGACTTATTTAATTTCCAGACATTCTTGCAGGATTGGGGCGATGACAAAGGCGAGTTAAAACAAAACCGATGTCTGGGATTTAGAAAAGCATTGTTCTCTGGCAGAGTGGAGCCTCTAATCAGTGCCCTAGTCCTTACGTGGGTCAACAGACATTCTTACTGTGCGATATGGAAATGACTTTTTTTTATTTGTCTGTAAACATCTGTCAACATCTGAAATGAATTGAAATTTGACAGGCAAAATGAGGAAGGGGTAATAGTTCTGAAAACTTCCTATTTTTTATGATGAAAACCTTTTTGTTCTTTGGAGGAGTAGAATGGGAGAAAGACATTAGAGAGCTTTCAGGAACAGCTGAGAAGAGAAAAGCATTAAGAATATGCACAATTCTCCCAATTGTTATTAATTGCCATCATTCTTTTGCAGAGGAAGATGCAAAAATGTGGGCAGGTTGATTGACACTGGTTGTGAGCACAGGCAGCCATCACTGAAGAGCCAGCCCTGAGATTTTAAGAAAGGACAGAAGGAGATGAGGGTCTGAAGTGGGTGCAGCTTCATAAATACCTAACTCTAAGTGAGAATCTAGACTTTAAAATCCGAATCTCTTATTTCTTCATTGTATTGTGCATTTTTACATGAATAAAAGGCAACCCTGGGTTCTATATATGCAAATAAAAACTTTCCTGGGTTGGCTTTGATCTTGGTCTTTAAGGCCAATATTAATCATAATGTATTGAGCTGAGTTAACTGTCCTTCTTCATTCTACCCATACACTTCTGGTTCCTCTATGATGCCTCCAATTTCACCCTTGGAGTTCCATTCCTTTGAATTGGATGGTGACCTGTGTTATATCACAGGTCAATTTCAGTCAACTGATAGCAGCTGTCAGAACCACTGTGTGGAAAATACAACTGATGAGCAAGAATGGCAATGTTCTGTGGGTGAACTGATGCACGATGCTGTACCCAGAGCTCTGGGAAGAGCAATTTAGTAAGCTTTTAAGCATGATCCACACCTCAGTATGACTCCACATCACATCATACCAAAGCAGCTTTTGATACATTTGGCGTGTAAATTTTTAGAAGCAAAACTCAGGACTTGTTGGTTCAAACATGGAATTTTCCTCCTGATTTTGTGAATTAAGTTACGTGTGAGTTCATACAAGGATATAAAAGTAACATTTAATTAAGCATGGAATGAATCACAATGTATTGTAATTTTTGGAAACTATTACACCAGTGGTATATGCCCAAAGCCCAGGCGGGTCAGGTCTGGGTGAACATCCTGGGCTTTCAAGGCCCTCCCATTAGAGAGCCCTGATGTCTGAAGTTGTGGTGATTTCCTAAGCAGATAGAAAGAACAGTAAAAAGAGAAGTGAAAAGTCTACCAATGTACTTCACTTTACTTTTTTTAAGATTTATTTATGCATACAAGCTGGGATGTAGGCCAGAGGTGCTGGGAGTGAGAGGATTCACGAGAGACAGAGTGGGGAGCAGAACTAGCAGATCAACTGAAATACAGTACTGAGGGGAGCAGCGGGCAAGACAAGAGAGGTCTGCTGCGCCATGTGGAAGCTCCCTGGCTGGGTATGGAGCTCAGTGCTACAGTGGCTCTGGAGGGCTTCACAGTGCTGTGCTTAACCCGTTGCGCCACCAGGGAGACCCCACTTTACTTTTCAAAGAAACTTCTCTGCCCTGGAGGTTTCCTGGAGAGAACTTTAAAATTCTAAACATCATTTCAGGGCAATTATTTTTTTTTAATTTATTTATTTATGCGTACAAGCTAGGGTACAGGCCAGAGGTGTGGGGCGGCGAGAGGGTTCACCAGAGACAGAGCGGGGAGCAGAACAGGCAGATCAATGGAAATACACTGCTGAGGGGAGCAACAGGTGAGGCAGGAGAGGTCTGCTGTGCCGTGTAGGAATCTCCCTGGCCGGGTGTTGAACTCGCCACTGCTGTCAACAGCTCCACAACGCAGTGCTAACTGCTGCACCACCAGGAAGCCCATATCAGGGCAATTAAGTACCAGCAATATCACCGTGGCCTCCTTCCCCATGAGTTACCAACCTCACAGTGAGGTCTACTCTCTTTCGACAAGGTTCCCCACTTCCACACACATTAAGACTCTCTATATTAAAGTCACCCTTTAAAATTTCACTGTTTACGAAGTCTGATTGAGATAAAATACATACCATATCTACAATAAAAATTCATTGAGTGCTTTTTATTTAGCACTGAGTGTAAGGAAAGACATTTAAGTAAAAATAAACTCTCCAGCAAGACAGGAAAGGCTCTCTACAATATGACCCCACATTCTCAACCACTGTCACCCCAATTGTCTCCACGCCTTCGAGACTTTTGTCCTGGAGTACTTGTTGTCCTTTTTGTACATATCTCTTTTATAATAATCATGCCGTTTTACAGTTATTTATATTTCTCTTTGTTTCTCTATTAAACTAGGAGGACCCCAAAAGCAGAGAATGTGACATTTTTCTTCTATCCATAAATACTTCATGAACATCTAGTCAGTGAATCACAGTATGAACACCAGCCAGACAACAGAAAATGAAGCAGCAAGGTCCTGGACTGAAGAAGGTTCCTATTCTGTGGCTCTTTCTAACCTCAGAGCCCAGCACACATGGCAGAGAATAAGTGAAACTTCTTCCAGGAATTTGAAAGTTAGTTGTGATGACTGATACAGCAACACATAAGCAAAAAGACAATATAAAAAACTTAAAGAAATACAAAATCTTAAGCATTTGTATATGGCTATCTCCCAAACCATCTCTGCCATTGCTGACAGCAATTATTGAAAGTAACTGTCCAAACAGCAGGAATCCACATTCCTAGAACCCAAAAGAAAGTAGATTACATAAAAAGTGATCAAGGTGAAAGAACAATAATTCTAATCAAAGAAATGATTACCTAAAAACTAAGAGCCCTATGAATGTAAGATATCGCTACTGACTTATTACAATGCTTTTTGAGTTCACGCTGTCTGCAATATGAATACGGAGGTCAAAGAGAGCTTTGTAGTCAGGGAAACACTGTGTACTAGAAGATATTTTGAACATATGGTGAAAATGACAATAAAGCAGTGTTTCCCAAAATATTTTCTGGAAAACACATCAGGCAGAAGCTCTCCTGGGAGTTCCACAAAGCACACACTCATAGTCTCTGAAGAGTTCTGCAGGACAGATATGCTTACCTTTATCTATCATCATTTCCCATACTCATTTAAACAATTTTATTCTTTTCTTGAGGAATAGCTATTATTAGTTTAGGAAATTTTGTTTTAAATCTCAATTCACAACACTTTCCACTTATATTTACCCATTAGTGGTAATCTTGAAAAACACAAACTTCTCAGAATATAGTGTCCAGTGATAAAAATATTTTTTTTCTTATGAGAATATCTGTAAATAAAAACTGTTACACAACCTTGGTAATATACTGCAGTTTCTAGATGAAGTTATCACCTAACCACTAGATGGCACTATGATTCCATCTATGCTATAACCACACTCACCGGATTAATAGTTCAACAGTATTTGAACTAAACCAAAACAAACCCAAAAAATATGACTGCAGAACTGAGCTAACCAGAGGGGGAAGGTGGAGAATGGGAAGCAAAAGGGGGAGAGGCCCAATGGATTATGATTAGGGTTATTGGTGCTTTGGGGTGGTGGAAACAGAGGTGTGAACCTACACCCCTAAAACATACACAATGTTATAAACCAATGTTACCTCAATAAAATAAGTAGTTTTAAAAAGGTATTTGAGTTTTCTAAGGACGTATATGTGCATTTACTCATTCGTTTATTCAGTCCTTCAAACATGATACTTCTAAGTTCTAAGAACTCTGATGGATGCTGAGGATAAACTCGTTGTTAAAAATTAAAATTCCCAGGAACTGGAGGACATTCTCCTAAGGGAAATAAGACAAATAGCTTACATGTGGAATCTAAAACAAATAAGCAAACAAAAAAATCCTATAAAGAGAACAGATTGGTGGTTCCCAGAAGTGAGAAGTGGGGTAGCAGGGCAAGATGGGTGAAGGGGGCACAAATTTCCAATTATAAAATAAACAGCATGGGGGTGCACAGCATGATGACTATAGTTAGTAATATTGTATTGCAGATTTGAAAGTTGTTAAGACTGCAAATCTTAAAAGTTCTTATCACAAGAAAAAAAACTGTTATATGGTGACAGAGGTTAACTAGATTGATGGCGATCCCTTCACAATACACAAATATCAAAGCATGGTGTTGTACTCCTGAAATTAATGTAATGCTAGTCAATAATTACACTTCAAATATTTTTATTTTTAATTCTTGGATTCCTAGGAGACTCTAAATTGCCCCCATCAACTTAACATCACCTTTTTTTTTTTTAAGATTTTTATTTTATTTATACATACAAGCTGGGGTACAGGCCAGAGGTGTGGGGCGTCGAGAGGGTTCACCAGAGACGGAGTGGGGAGTAGAACAGGTAAATCAGAAATACACTGCTGAGGGGAGCAGCGGGCAAGGCAGGAGAGGTCTGCCGCGCCATGTGGGATTCTCCCTGGCTGGACTTCGAACTCGCATTGCGAGCTGCCCGATGCCGACAGCTCCACAGCGCAGCGCTCAACTGCTGTGCCACCAGGGAGGCCCAACATCACCTTTTTTTAAAGCTTTTTTCATTAATTTATGCATACAAGAACTTAGATGTAGGCCAGTGGCGGTGGGGGTGGTGGTGGTGGTGGTGGTGGTGGTGAGAGGATTCACTAGACAGTGGAGAGCAGAACAGGCAGATCTGCTGAAATAAACTGCTGAGGGGAGCAGTCTGCGAGACAGGAGAGGTCTGCTACAACATGTGGGAAGCTCCATGGCTAGGGATTGAACTCATGCCACAGTGGCTGGTAGCTTGATAGTGCTGAGACTAACCCCTGTGCCACCAGGGAAGCCCCTTAGCAATCACCTTTTTTTTTAATAAAAAAGTATGACACTAAATATGCACATTGATTGTATTACTATTCCTGTGTGGGTACATCATAGAAGTGAAAAAATGCTGTGGATGGAAAGCACTGTGATAGGCAAGCATCTAAGAAATTACCAGTCTGAACTAAGTGACTCAAAGGTCATGGGTCATGGGTCATGGGTCTGAGTCCTATGACTCAGAACCAATTCTAACTCAGGGTTAGGGTTAGGGTTAGGATCAGTCCTGAGTCCTCAGAGTCCTGGGTAGCTTATGCAGTGGACTTAGTTCAACACCTGGAAATTACGGCCTGATGAATGTGAGACAGGGAAAAGGTGGTGAGAACAATGGGTTGAAGGGGGATGGAGGAACTCTTTGCTATTGGTGTCCTAGGAGTGAGCTAGAAAGATAGGGGAGAGTGGTCAGAATAGGATGAAAAAGAGAATGACGGAGAAGAGTTGCGGCCACTGGTAATAACAAGCAGTAACAAAAGCACTTAGCAAAGGTTGACTATCTTTTTTTTTTAAAAAGATTTATTTATGCGTACAAGGTGGGGTACAGGCCAGAGTCATGGGGCAGCGAGAGGGTTCACCAGAGACAGAGTGGGGAACAGAACAGGCAGACTGACTGAAATACACTGCTGGGGGGAGCAGCAGGGGAGGCAGGAGAGGTCTGCCGCACCATGTGGGACTCTCCCTGGCGGGGTGTCGAACTCTTGTTCCCGCTGCCCACAACTCCACAACGCAGCGGCCACCAGCGAGGCCCTGTTATTTTTTTTTTTCATTTAAAAAGTCTTTCCCCTGAACATTATGGTTTTCCTCAACATTGGGCATCTTCTCCGCCCCCACATTAAGTGGGTAAAGTAAAAAAATCTTCCAAACAGCCAGATCAGGGGTGGAATGAGCGGCAAATTCCTTTCACAAAAGAATAGCAGCTAGGTAATCTCAGCAGGTTGTGCAGCAATGCTTAACTGAGCACAGTTTCACTGTACAAGAATACAGTATCTGGAAAATGCTCCAACACAAAACACAAGGCCCCTCCGCCCTTCACAGCCCCATGCCCCTGTCCTGCGTGTCGCTGAGAATGAAGGAGACCGGGTGGTGATGGAGAATGACAAGCGCACGCCCGCTAGGGTGACTGTAAACCCAGGGTCCGGCAGGGGGCGCCCGTGGCTCCGCCCGGCAGGCTCAGCCCGCCGCGCGCCGGCGTTTTTAAAATGGAAACAAGCCCGGCCCCGCCCCCCCACGCCAAGGCCGCCGGGAAGAGGGCACCGCCCCCCGGAGGCGCCCCAGCCGGCAAGTGAAGCCCCGCGCAGGTAGAGGTAGCTGCTCCTGCTCCTTTCCCTCTGGCTTTCCCCTTATCCAACCGACGCAGCGTAAGCCGTGCGGCGAGGGGAACGCCGCCTTCTCCCGCGGCCACCAGTGCACTCTCATCTTGCCTCGTTCCCGGAAGTGACGCCACCGCCCCGCCCTGCTCGCGTCCCGTCGGGCCTAGCGGCGGCGGCGCGAAGATGGCGGCGGCGGGATCCATGGAACGGAGCTTCGTGGAGCTCAGCGGAGCTGAGCGCGAAAGGCCGAGGCACTTTCGGGAATTCACAGTTTGCGGCATTGGTACGAAAGCAGCCAAGGAGGGTGCGATCCGACCTTTTTTCTCGGGTTCCTCCCTTGGGTCTCTAAATCTCAGACGCCCAGTTCATATTCCTAAACCCACATGCCTTTAGCTCCGAATTAGCGCTTCCTTAGTGTCTGGCTTCTGCCTCTCTTCTTCCCCTTCTCTTTGTATGGATTGTCAGTGCGTCCCCCTCTGCTCTTAGCACCCTCGACCCCTGTCATCCCCGGAGAATCGTGTGTACAGGCTGACCACTGTCCTTTTGCAGGGACTGCAAATGCCTTGGTCGTGAAATACAGTGAGAGCGCGGGAGGCTTCTACTATGTGGAAAGTGGCAAGTTGTTCTCCGTCACCAGAAACAGGTTCATTCATTGGTAAGTGCTGTGTTCACCAAATCCCCCTGGAAAGCAGGGTTTGGCGTCTGAATTTCGTGAAGTTCCCAAAGTGTCGTTCTCTTAAGCGATAATTACAGAAAAAAAAAGAGGAGGACTTTTCTGTTCATACCTGAATCTAGAAACAATTGAGAAGACAGAATTTTAGAAGGGATACCCTCCCTGGGAGCTCTAAAAGCAGAGGAAATGTAGCTTAGGAAATAAAGCCCCCAAACCAGTTTTAAACGTGAACGCATTTTGTTTTTTTTTTTTTAGTTTACAGCTTCCTTCATTCTAAATGTTTGAGTTTCTACATATCAGGCACTGTGGTTCAGTGCTAGGGGATCAGAAGTAGAGTGAGGATGCAGAAAATTGTGCTAATGATCTACCATGAGTTACCAAAAGCAAAGTTGCCCTGGAGAATCATCAGAGCTCAAGTGGTACTTACAGCTTTGAGAGTGAATAAGACATGCCTTGGGAGAATGTAAGCAGAGCTCACCCAGCATCAAGGTTGGAGGAAACCTAACATGTTGGGATCAGATCAAAGAGAAGAAGAAAGAGTGCCTGGCAATGTGGGAGTAAAACCAAGAGTGGGCAATATTATACAAGTTAAGAGAAGAGAATTTCAAGAAGGAATGGTATGATCAAATATGTGGAACACTAGGTCAAGAGAGTTTATTGGAATTGGTTTGGTGACCTTCGTAAGAAGAAGATAAGTTGAAGAGTATGAAGCCGAGACTATTGAGAAAATTTAGCCACGTAAGGGTTTGGAGAGAATGTGATAGTTGAATGGAGGCTGGAATGGGGTGATGGAAAGGGAGAGACCAGGGTCCAGTAAATTTGAATGTCAGTGGAAGACTCAGGAAGGAGAGGTGAATGCAGGAGGGATATACTTGAGAAAATCCAGAGACTGACCTTTAATTGCTGGAAGAAGACAGTCTTCTGGGAAAGACCAAGTAAAATGGTGCATAAGGTAATGGGAAGTTAGGGCATTCCCAGCATGGTGCTTTTTATGGCTCCAAAGCTACCACATGGCAGAGTTGATTTGAAAGCTGGCCCTGTTTCATAGATGGAAGAAATGATGGAAGGGGATGTACCCATATTAAATAAGATCACTTTGATTTAATGCTATAGTAATATATGTGGATACAGCATTCTACTATAAGGAATGGAGAGGGAGGGGCTGCACTAGTTTTCATTATAGTAGAGTTTAATTGTGTTGAATATTCTGAATAAATAGTCTATGAAGTTTGAAAATGCCTCCATCGCCCAGAGGATCATAACAAGGTTTGAGTTTTTTATTATATTCTGTTAGTCTGTGTAATGTGGTTTGAAAGGTAAAAGTTGATTTCAGTTTGTTTATCCAAATTTCTGAATTGGGGGCCTCCCTGGTGGCCTAGAGGTTAAGTCTCAGTGCTATCACCACTGTGGCCTGAGTTCGATCCCAGCCAGGAAAGTAACCCACATATGGCGCAGCAGACCTCTCCTTTTTCACCTGCTGCTCCCCTTAGCAGTGTATTTCAGTGGATCTGCCTGTTCTGCTCCCCACTTTCTTTGTCTCTGGTGAATCCTCTCAGCCCCCCTGCCACCTCTGGCCTGTGCCCTAGTTCTTCTATACAAAAATAAATAAAATCGTTACCCCCCACAAAAATTTTGTATTAGGAGAGTTCTTATTCCCCTATGCTTTGAAAAAGAAAAGGTAAAGATTTTAAGCAAGTTCTCTTTTTTTAATAGGAAGACTTCTGGAGACGCATTGGAGCTGGTGGAGGAGTCACTGGATATAAACTTGCTGAATAATGCAGTTCGCCTCAAATTCCAAAATTGCAGCATCTTACCTGGAGGGGTTCATGTTTCTGAGACTCAAAATCATGTGATAATCTTGATAGTAACCAATCAAACAGTGCACAGGTTGCTTTTACCACACCCTTCCCGGATGTATAGAAGTGTAAGTTGGTTGAATGTAATACCCTTTATTTCCTAAATTACTCAGGCTCCCACAAATTTAGTGAAATTGAAGGAAATTTGGGTTGTTAGCCCTCATCAAGCATATTTTGAGTTACTAACTTTAATGATCAGACACATTTTAAGTTGGAGAATAGTTTTCATTAAAAGGAATAGCTTTCTCAACCTGAATGCCCAAAAACAGATGACTGGATCAAAAAGATGTCTATATGGAGTACTATTCCACAGTCAAAAAGATAAACTTATGCCACTTACAGCAACATGAATGGAGCTGGAAGGGATTATGCTCAATGAAATAAGTCAGAAGTAAAGAAAAATACCATTTAGAGGAGGAACATGGGGAAATCATACATGGGATCGGGGGAAAAAAAGATAAAACCAGAAGGCAAACTAAATTAGAGAAATTCAGTAGGGGAGGGTGAGGGAGAGGGATCAAAACAGGAGGGAAAAGCACAAGAGACTATGAGGATGGTTGACGGGTGTCTCAGGGGAGGTAATTTTATGGGGAATTAAATTTGGAGGACAGAACATTCTGAGGAGAACAAACGTAAAAAATATTTAAATTTTAAAAAAGACAATAATAGCTTTCTTTTTGAGCTCCATGGTATTTTACTTTAAAAATTTTTGTAGCAAGAGAGGAATTTTAATTTTTTTTTGATTTAACAAAGTTTTCTATTTTATAACTCCACAGGAATTGGTAATTGAAAGTCAGATGCAATCAATATTCACTGACATTGGAAAAGTTGATTTCAGGGATCCTTGCAACTATCAGTTGATTCCAACAGTACCTGGACTCTCCCCTAATTCCACCACCTCGACAGCATGGCTTAGCAATGAAGGGGAGGCTCTCTTTGCTCTACCAGCTGCTTCTGGGGGAATCTTTGTCCTTAAACTACCTCCTTATGACATACCAGGTAAGACTAGGAACTGAGCGTGGATTGAACTTTACACAAGGAATGTTGGCATTCAGATGGACTTCAGAAGTCTGAACCATCATCCGGTGTGGGAACTGCTTCTCTTCTTCCCTTGATGGGGTTATTGTTGCTTGCTGAATGATTCCCTGATGCTTTACTGTTTTTTCCAAGAGACTGAGATTCTATGCAATGGATGAGAGACTGTAAAGCTTTCCACAGTGTGGAAGCATAAATGTAAGGCAGCCTTTTCTAAGGCCTAAAGAAGACATGAGTTGACTGGTGTGTACCTTCAGCTTGAATCGCTGTAACTAAAATGAATTAATCAAAACAAGAAGTGTGGCTACTGATAGCCTGCTCCAGGTCACCGCTTCTCCCTTGCCCGGATTATTACATTAGCTTCCTAAGTATCTCCCCAGCTCTGTCTTTACCCCTCTACAGCCATGTTTTGGGCAGACTGATAAATTTAAAACCTGAGTTGGGTCATGTGGCCTCACTGCTCACAGCCCTCGAAGCCTTCATCTTACTTGGGATAAACTCATAATCCTTATGTTGGCTTACGGGTGACACGCGCACATAACACCTACACACGCCCCCGCTCCCTCTCTAACTTCAGCTGCCTGTTCGTCTTTGCCTTCTCTACACCAGCAATGTGCCTTCTTGGTATTCTTTGAGCATTGAGGATTTATGCCCAGAAATCCTTCCTCAGCTTCCAGTGTGTCTCCATCCCTCAACTCCTGTAGGTCTTTACTCAGTGTCCCCTCAGTAAGGCCTTCTCTGCATCCTTTCAAAAATTACACAGGATTCACTATACTTGGTCATTCTATTTAATGTGTTAACTGTCTCTGCTTTTCCCCTCCCAGTGTGTTACACAAGGACAAGAACTTTTTCATTTGTCCTTAAACTACCTCCTTGTTTTGTTTACTGCTGTGTTTTCAGCACCTAGAACTGCCTGGCACATAACAGGTACCCAGTGATTCTTTGGAAAGAATGAAGTCATTCTTCTGAGCAGCAGTGTGGGTTCCTGTTTATAAATGGCAAAAATCTGCCCTTGGAATATAAGGTGTTATTTATTTTTACTGAGCCAGTAGTGATTTAAAATATTTAGGTGTGATTATGCGAAAAGATACACACTAAAATTTTCTTGGTATAAAAATGTCTGTCACTTGCTAATTACTCCTGCTTACCTCCTTCCCTTTTGGTTTCACTAGTGTAAAGAGTTGCCTTGGATATCACAGGTCTGTTTTCAATCTTGTAGGGATGGTGTCAGTTGTGGAACTGAAACAGAGTTCAGTAATGCAGCGATTGCTTACAGGCTGGATGCCAACAGCTATCAGGTGAGTGGTGTCTGGCAGATAAATTAGAGGGCCTATAAATAAAATCTTTCTGTACTGTCAGCATCCATTGGGGTTTCCCAAACTAGCTCCAAAGCAGATGAGCAACATCCTAGAAAGAAGAGTGAACAACATCACATTCCATCCCAGGAGAGCCATGCTCCAGAGCGCTCTTCACTGCACTTGGACAGCTTGACAGCAGGAACTGACGTACTACGCACATCCTCACAGCGCATTCAGTGCTCTGCATGGCGTTCCAATGCCTGTGTTAACTGTTTTACAAGTAGAGAGTTTCTGAGGGTAGAACAAAATGACATGGAAGAAAACAGTATTCCATTCTAACAGAACTTTCAAAATTTACTGTAATATTACAAATCAAATGGAAAATGCAGTTATAACAACATGTAAACTCTTGCTCCTTTTGTTAGTTAAAAGTGTGTATTTGTTATTTATCTCTGTAATTGGAAATGCTAATGATCAGATGATGTGCAATATCAAAACTAAAACTTGGCCTGATGCTTTCAGAGGTGATCAGGGGCCTTCAGACCGTCCCCTCAGCCTTGATGTGCATTGCGTTGAGCACGACGCCTTTATCTTTGCTCTGTGCCAGGATCATAAACTACGAATGTGGTCTTACAAGGTAAATGCTATGTGTGTAGTTACTTTTAAGTTAAAATAAGATTGTGAATCGTAAGAGAAATGAAATCTTTGCTTCTCTTAAAAATTATCAGATAGCTTAGTTTTTAAAATGCAAGTTGGTAAAATTGTTTTCAAGATTCACAAAACAACAGATGATGTCATTTATCAGACTGAAGAGGTATTTTCATCTTAGCTCTGAAAAAAAAAACCTGTTGAGTTCTTGAGCTAGTAAACTAGATGGAGTAGTATATATGATAGATGTGCATCCTTTAAGAAAGGAGGGGGTTTGCTTTACTACCCTGAATGGTCTCTCATACCATTAATTATGCTTTTGGCAGGACCAAATGTGCCTAATGGTAGCTGACATGCTGGAGTATGTCCCTGTGAATAAAGACCTTCGGCTCACCACTGGGACTGGACACAAATTACGACTGGCTTATTCTCCTTCCATGGGGCTCTACTTAGGGATTTACATGCATGCGCCAAAACGAGGACAGGTATGAAATGAAACACATGTCAGGTTATCCCATATTTGCCATTGTACAGAAGAAACTGGATTCATTGAGTCTGTTTCAGCTCTCACACCAACCTAGACATTTCACATGTTGTTCCCATAGAGACAGTGTTAATGTGTGAATTAAAAGCTCTGAAGAAGCCAGGGTGGAAAAGAGTAGACTTTAAGGACTATGAAGGGAAAAGTTAACCAAAACTAAACAAGAGAAGGCCAATTTGGAAGTCTGGCTGAAAAGGGGGGTTTTAAAAGGGATGTCAGTATTAAGTAGTTATGTAATATCAGAACCCAAGAAGAGTAAGGAGTTAGCATTGAGAAATAATTTTGCTCATCCAAACAATAGCTATTGTGTGTAGATGACATAGCTAGGACGTCATGCAATGACATCGTGTAATAGGTGCAATTTGTTGGATATTGTGTGTTTGGCACTTTTCTAGGCGCTTCATGTATATTAATAGTGTTGGACTGCTTACTGAGTTCACACACTTCACGTCTATTATCCTAGTAACATTCTAGTTAAGGAAAATCTGTCCTCAGTGCTGTAGCTCTGGTTCCTGGTACTGGGTCACTGTCCCACCTGGGTGCTCCTCACTCCTGCTGGGCTTTGATACTCCACTCCAAGCTGCCCCTCCTGACCCTGTTTGGGCCTGGCACTCCGTATCAGGCCACTCCCAGGCAGTGGAATCCTGACCTGCTCAGTCTCTAACCCACAGTGCAGGCTGCGCTCTGTCCATCCTGCTCCAGGTCTTCCCTGGGGAACGCATTCCTAAATATAGATTCTCTTCCTACCTACTTGGGTTCTTAATTCATCCCGTGGCCCCCTTCCTGGGCTCTCTAATTTGCTTGAATGACCCACAGAATTCAGGTAAATACATCCATTTATTGGTTTATTACATGTTAAAGGACACAAATGAATAGTCAGATGAAGAGGTACCTAGGGCAAGGTCCAGAAACGTCCCAAGTGCAGGGTTTTTGTCCATGTAGTGTTGGGGTGATTCACCCTTCCAGCACATGTATGCATTCAACCCAGATGCTCCCCAAATCTTGTACTTTCTCTAGGTTTTTATAGCAGTTTCATCATGTAGGCGTAACTGACTATTAACTCATTCTCCAGCCTCTTCCACCCCTACCCCTACCCCATTGCTCCGGAGGATGGGGTTTGCGACTGAAAGTTCTGGATTTCTAATCATGATTTGGTTTTTCTGATGACCAGTCTCCATTCAAGATATTTGAGACTCACCTCATTAGAACCAATGATTCCTGTCACCCAGGAAATTCCAAGGATTAAGAGCACTCTCAGAAGCCAGGTTAAAGACCAAATAATAGAACAAGAGATGCTGCTAGCACCCCTGTTACTTTGGAGATTGCAAGTATTTTAGGATCTCAGTGTTAGGAACCAGGACAGAGACTGATAAAAGATTATCAGAATTATCTTTAAATCATAATGGAAAGTATTGCCATCTTAACCATCTTAAATCTTCTTAACAATCTCAAATCATCTTAAATCCCATGAACATGGCGTACATTTCCATTTATTTAGGTCTTTAATTTCTTTTTACAATCTTTTGTAGTTCTCAGAGTATGTTTTTACTGTTCCTTTGATCAGTTTATTCCTAGATATTTTATTCCTTTAGATGAAATTTTCTTAATTTCACTCTAAGATGCTTGTTGCAAGTTTATAGAAATTTAGTTTTTTGTATATTGATCTTATATCCTGGAACCTGCTGAACTCTTATTCTAGTAATGTTGCAGTGGAATTCTTAGGACTTCTGTATACAAGATAACATCATCTGCAAATAGACAGTATCTATCTATACTTCCTGTCCAATCTCGAGGCCCTTTTTTTTTCTTTATTGTTTTATTGAATAGAAGTGGCAGGAACTGACAACCCCATCTTATTCCTGATCTAAGAGAGAAAGTTTCTAGTGTTTTTCCATTGAGTATGATGATATCTGTGAATTTTTCATAAATGCCCTTTATCATGTTAAGGAAGTTCCTCTCCTAATTTATTTAAAATATTCATCAATATTACTTTTGATGAATAGTAAAATATTAAAATTTTTCATTTTTGGGGCCTCCCTGGTGGTGCAGGGGTTAAGTCTCAGCACTATCAAGCTATCTCAGCCATTGCAGCACAAGTTCAATCCCTGGCCAGGGAGCTTCCCACATGGCGCAGCAGACCTCTCCTGCCTGGCCCGCTGCTCCCCTCAGCAGTGTTTTTTCAGTCGATCTGCCTGTTCACATCAAATTACCCCACTCTGTCTCTGGTGAATCCTCTTCACCACTCCCATGCCGCTGGCTTACACCCCAGTTCTTGTATACATAAATAAATAAATCTTTTTTTATTTTTTTTTTTAAAGATTTATTTATTTATACATACAAGCTGGGGTACAGACCAGAGGTGTGGGGCGGCGAGAGGGTTCACCAGAGACAGAGCGGGGAGCAGAACAGGCAGATCAGAAATACACTGCTGAGGGGAGCAGCGGGCGAGGCAGGAGAGGTCTGCCCGCACCATGTGGGATTCTCCCCGGCCAGCGTCAAACACGCATCACTGCTGCCGACAGCTCCACAGCGCAGCGCTTAACCGCGGCGCCACCAGGGAGGCCCTAAATAAATAAATCTTTAAAAAATAATAAAATGTTTCATTTTGGCAGTGGAGTTAAAAACGAAACATGAATTACTTTATAGGGTTTTATTTTTAATAAAAATAGACTAGTGTTGATTTGTATTGTGTGTACGTTTTAAATTATCTGTGGTACTTTGGTAAAAACAGAAACTTAAAAATAGATTTTTGAACACATTGAAATACTACCTCATACCTATTAGGATGGCTACTACCAAAAAGCAAGCAATAGAAAATACCAAATGCTAGCGAGGAAGTGAGAAATGGGAACACTTGTGCACTGTTGGTGGCATGTAAAATGCTACAGACTCTATGGAACACAGTGTGTGATTTCCCAAAAAAAATTACAGATCAAATTACCATATGATACCAGTTTAATTTCTGGATATATACCCAAAATAATTCAAAACAGGGTCTCGAAGAGATACTTGTACACCCTTCTTTATAGCATTGTTCATAGTAGCCAAAAGGTAGAACAGATGAATGAAAGGTTCATCCTCAGGGGAATGTAAGCAAGATGTAGCATATATATATATATATATATATATATATATATATATAATGGAGTGTTTTTAAGTCTTATAAAGGAAGGAACTTCCACATGCTACAACATGGATATGCCTTGAGGACATGCTGAGTGAAATAAGCAGTCACCGAAAAACAAGTACTATTATGACCCTACTTAAATGAAGTTCCAAACTAGAAAGGAGGGTGTCCTGGCTGTGAGGAGAGGAGAATGAGTTGTTTCATGGATAGAGTTTTAGATCCACAAGATGGAACAAGTTTGGGAGATGAGTTGCAGAACAGTGTGAAAATCCTTCTTACTACTGAACTCTACACTTCAAAATAGTTAAGGTGGTAAATGGATTATTTGTATTTTACTACACTTTAAAAAAAAATGGTTACTGAGTTCATGTTGGTCAAATAAGAAATTACCAATTTGTGTCTTAACAGTTCTGCGTTTTCCAGTTGGTGAGCACTGAGAATAACCGCTATAGTCTGGATCACATTTCTTCACTATTCACGTCTCAGGTAGGTTGGATCATCCTTTGCTTATCATACGTATACAGGAAAAAAATATTTGATAAAACGACTATGTTCTAGATTTCTACAAGAAGTCTTCCGATGGAATATTTCATGATGTATACAAACAAAATTTCATTTGGCTTTTACCAAGTTCGTGTTTAACTGTCTTATTTTATGCATTTATTAGCTTCTACCAATATAGATTTAAGTAACCATCAGCTACTCTTTTCTTTCTTATTTTTTGCACATTTTCTCTTAGGAGACACTGATTGACTTTGCCTTAACCTCTACGGACATCTGGGCCCTATGGCATGATGCTGAAAACCAAACAGCTGTGAAATACATCAACTTCGAACAGTATGGGTCTCTTTCCTTTGTCATTCTTACCCTACCTCACCCTAAGCACTTTCATACTAACAGGAGAAGACACAAGAGCTTTTTTTATATAGAACCAAAGTCACGTGTTTGCAGTTAAAGGATTTAGCCTTGGATGTGACCATTGTTAACAATTTTCTGAAATATCACCTTTAGCATTTTGTGGTGTTTTTTTTTTTTTTTTGAACCTTTTTGTTTTAATATTGATTAGAGGTTAGTTTGAGGATAAAAGGAGGATTCTTAGGGTTGGAATAGGATAAATAAAATACATACTAAGGGGAGACAGCACATATTCAAAATACCTTTATTCTGGGAGTTCTCTTTGCTCCTATGCAAAGACTGTTCCCACTACTCACAACTTGCAAAATATACCATACCCGCTTTGGGTTCTCAATTTCCTCATTGTAAGGGAGAAATAGATTGGACAAGGACAAGTCCAGTTTCTGAAATTTTTTATTTTAAACAGGAAACACTGTTTTCCAGAAGATAGGAACAATATATAAACAAAAGTAACATGAGTATAAAACTGTAACAACTAAACATTGATAATCTCTAATATTGCATATGTTTGGCATCTAATATTTTTAATGTATGTTTACAATTTTTTGAGAGGTATAAATACATTTAAAAACCAGTTTTGAATCAAACACTTATGTAACCCTTGAACATATATGGAGGAGTCCCTGGAACACAAGTTGATGTCCCTGGAGTGGAAAAAAGCCTGAGTGGTCTTTCATAACCTGATTTTCTAGGATGGGGTTCAGGAGTGGTTGCCCTTAAACTGATGCCTGACCCACAAGCCAGAAAGCGTGTGAGGACTCCGTCTGCATACGGATGAGAACTCAGGCAGAAGTGGTGACCAGCAGATTTGGGAATGGGATGAGAGTTTGACTCCTGGTCTGACAATTTTCTAGTTGTGAGATACCCTGAGCCTTCCTTCCATATTTGCAAAATGGGGATAATACCGCTTTCAAAGAATTATTGTCACACACATACAGTATACCTAGAACTGCACCTAGCATAATGTTTAGCAACTAGTAAATGCAGACTGAAGGTCAGCTGTTACTTGTAGAGTCTGTTTAGTTTTAAGTTCAGGAAGAAGCTATTAAAATTGACAGAGCACTTTTATAAAAGCAAACTTTGCTAAGAATCAATTTTTTTAAGTGTTTTTAATAAACCAGGCAATCATTGCAGAGGGTCACTGAGAGGGACCTCCCTTCCCAGATACTGCCAGCAGCATGAGCTTCGTTTTTCACTGTTCTGTGTAGACTGATGGACCTTTTTTCTGTGTAGTAATGTTGCAGGTCAGTGGAATCCAGTTTTCATGCAGCCTCTGCCAGAGGAAGAGATTATTATTCGAGATGATCAAGATCCCAGAGTAAGCAACACTATAAAGTCTTATGAAGGAAATGATTTACCCTGAGAAGAACCAATTACGTTAGTCAGAACTATTTTAACTTAGGTGACAGAAACTTATTGTCAAACTCAAGCTTAAAAGGATTGGCATGTGTGACTGAGAAGTTCAGAGTTACCTGGCTTCAGCCATGACTGGAACAATGGCTTCTGGCCTTGCCCCCTCCTTTTTCACTTCTGTTTCCCTCTTTGTTGGGTTTATTGTCACGCTGCTTCCCTGAGCCTGTGCATTCTGTGAACTTAGCCCACTGAAGAGCGAAAATACCTCTGTCTCAGGTCCTGGAGTTGATAGTCACTGACCTGGGCTTGAATTATGTGCTAATTGTAGACATAGACACTCCACTCAGAAGGAGTAGACTAGCCTGGCGTAGCATGAGAAACATGACCAGTGAGGTCCTTGCCACTATGGAGGGTGTAAGTTAGTTGCATATGGGTGTGGGAGGAATTACTACCCAGAGAAAGATGAGGGATTTGTTAATAAAAGAAATGAGTTTTGAAAAGGTACAAGTGCTAGGTAGCCACTATTCTGACTGTGTTGGTCTTTGCATATAAATTAGAAATAAGATAAATTCTAATAGAGATATATGCTATGAAGAATGTTTCCAAAGATAATGCAGCCAGGAGCCAAGCAGGTCAGTTTGGTTTTCAGGGATACTCATGATATATGGAAGAAAAAGCTTTTAGTTGATGCCTTAACGTTATGATGATGATAAAGATTATGGGCTCTGAGTCTGAAACCATGACTATCTGTAGGTTTGGAAAGTATTTTAAATATCTGCATTTGAATATTACTAAATTTTTAATACTAAATGTTTATTAACACCTGACTTACCTAAAAGCCCAAGTCATATGCTGGTTATATTAATGTCCTTGTTTTTTCTCCTTCACTTTGATGCAGCTTCTACTTGACTGAATGTCATGTTTGCTACTTACTAGCTTCATAGTTTCAATCATACACAATATGAAGCTTTTCATTTTATTCCCTACTTTACCCACTTTGAGAGTTTGTCTACAGTTTTTTGCTTATTTTTACATAGAGTGCCTATAATTATTGGTTCCTTACTTTGGTGGATGGTGGAGAAAGCAGTTTAATTGTTCTCTTGCCAATGTATCAATGTATTGCCACTAAAGGACAGTTGCCTATAGATTGGCATTAGTCAAGCTGTGTTTAATAGTAGAGCCGGTGAGGAGTTCCGTGAGGAACAAACCAGTGTCAGTATTGTACACCTAGTTGACTCAAAGATGCTGCGGTCTGCTGTTAGTGTAAAAATACGTAACTACTCCACTACTTGTTTTTGCTCAAATATAGGACAAATTTCCAAGTTCATGTAATGGAAATGCTTAAGTTTGGTGTTAATGTGTTAAATTCTTCTTCCAGGTTTTTCTAAATTTTAATCTTTTATGGAATAACTGATTTTTGTTTTAATGTTTGTTAAAACTGATTTTTGTTTTGATGTTCTAACAGGAGATGTATTTGCAGAGTCTTTTTACACCAGGACGATTCATAAATGCAGCTTTATGTAAAGCTTTACAGGTCAGCAAGAAAATATTTAATGTTTAAGACTCTATTGCTAATATATATAATCACTTAATTTCATCATTTTGTTTACACTGAACACTTACCTGTTTTTATGACTACATTTGCATATGTTTATAAATGCTTTAAGTGGGTTTTTTGCTTGCTTTTTGTTTTTCGTGGCTTTTTTTAGTGTTCTTTCCATTGAATAAGACTCCCAATGGGGAGGTATGATTGAGGGCATATTCTCAATGACTGGTGAAGCATGCCAGTAATAAAAAGAAATTTGTGCCTATATTATTGTTAAAAGATGCCCTGCTCCACCCTGTATAATCTCTGAACTCTTTTTTTAAATTTATTTATGCATACAAGAACTGGAGTATAGGCCAAAGGTATGGGGAGGTGGTGAGAGGATTCACCAGAGACAAAGTGGGGACCAGAACAGGCAGATATACTGAAATACACTGCTGAGGGGAGCAGAAGGTGAGACAGAGGTCTGCTGTTCCATGTGGGTTAGCTCCCTGGCCAGGGATCGAACTCACGCTGCAGTGGCTGGCAATAGCTTGATAGCGCTGAGACTTAACCCCTTGCACCACCTTGGAGGCCCTTATAATCTCTAAGCTTTAAAGAAATTGTAAATGTTTTCTTGGTTCCTTTTTTTTTTTTTTAAGATTTATTTATGCATACAAGAGCTGGGGTGTAGGTCAGAGGCGTGGGGGGGGGCGGGGTTGAAAGGATTCACCAGAGACAGAGTGGGGAGCAGAACAGACAGATCTACTGAAGTACAGTGCTGAGGGGAGCAGTGGGTGAGGCAGGAGAGGTCTGCTGTGCCATGTGGGGAGCTCCCTGGCCGAGGATGAACTCGTGCTGCAGTGGCTGTGGATAGCTTCATAGTCTGAGGCTTAACCCGTTGCACCACCAGGGAGGCCCTTCTTGGTTCTTTTTAATGGTACTCTGTTTTTACCCTTTTGTTAGTATGATGAAGGCCTAACTTGGTTTTGGTTCAAGAAAACTAAAAATTTAAACGTCAAAGTCACATGGTTTAAAAGATCTTTGATGCTTTACAGAAGGATTTTTTAAGGTTACTTATGTCTTCATTAAATTTCCACTGATCTTTATGGGTTTAAAATCGAATAGGGCCTTCCTGGTGACTTAGGGATTAGGTCTTAGCACTGTCGAGCTATGGCCTGAATTCAATCCCTGGCCAAGGAGCTAACTCACATATGATTTAGCAGACCTCTCCTGTCTTACCCTCTGCTCCCCTTAGCAGTGTATTTCAGTAGATCTGCCTGTTCTGCTTCCCACTCTGTCTCTGGTGAATCCTCTCACCCCCTGCACCTCTGGCTTACACCCCAGTTCTTCCATGCATAAATAAATTTTTAAAATTTTAAATAAAATAAATGAATATAAAGATTCCTTAGAATCTCCTGATCTGACCTCCCTCCTAAAGTAGAAATACTTTCCGAGGCTTCTCTGATAGACAGCTGTTCAGCTTCTGGGTGTTGCTGCCCCTAGTGATAGGTTTCTCACTTTCTCTTACCTGAGTTACCATAAACTGGGTCATTTAAAAGCTCTTCCTAGTATTGGATCAAATTTAGCCTTCATCATTTTCATGGCTTCTTTTGGAACTTTATAGAATGTGTCTCCTCCTATAAAGCAACCCTTTTTGAAGAGTCCTTCCATTTTGTCTTTTCTCCAGACTAAATTCATCCTGTTCTTTAACTTTCTTTCAGGTGATAATATTTTCCAGACCCTTGACTTCTTGTTTAAGTGCAGTCTTGCATATCTGGCTATTGCATCTTCTGTTTTCTCTCTGATAAAACCTGAGGATGATGTGGTCACACTCTCCTCAGACATTTTTTTCTTTATCTCGTCTGTATTTCTTCCTTGTTAAAATAGTCAGACATAGGAGAACAATATCATGATACCTCTTGTACACCAAGACAGTAAATGATCAATAAGACATTTACCACACGCTTTCCTTGGGGAGCCTTGTTCCCATGGTGACCCACCTGCCTCTCTACTCTGTTTACCCCATGCCTGTCTCAGGACAGGGATGTTTGCCATCATCTACGTCTTCCTTCCTGCTGAGCAGTGCTTTTCTGTTTCCTTTTCCTTTTTTTGTAATGTGCCGTTATAATTCTTTCAGATTCGTGAATTTTTATAGTTTATGCTTTCTTCTAAAAATTTTCACACTTGCTATCCTTTCACATACAGAAATTATTTGCACAATTTTAGGGGTAAATACAGATTTCAGAACTATCCTTTCTCTGTTACGTAGTTGTATATTGCTGCAGTGGTGCACTTTTCTTTCAGTGTGTGGTGTTACATAAACTAAAATTTCTCTCTTAATTTTAGATTTTCTGTCGAGGAACTGAGAGGAATTTAGATCTTTCCTGGAGTGAACTAAAGAAAGAAGTCACTTTAGCTGTTGAAAGCGAGGTGAGGTATTTGGGTAAAGAAACAAATGATAATTTCTTTCTATCTTGCTACAGGGCAGATCAGTACTGAGGAATTACTCATATTGTTCACTGGACCTTGTTGATAGAAAGTTTACATGTTTAAATCTTTTTTTTAAAGATTTATGCATATAAGAACTGGGGTGTAGGCCAAAGGTGTGGGTTGGTGAGAGGATTCACCAGAGACAGAGTGGGGAACAGAACAGGTGGATCTATGGAAGTACACTGCTGAGGGGAGCAGCGGGTGAGGCAGGAGAGGTCTGCTGCGGTATGTGGGAAGCTCACTGGCAGGGGATCGAACTCATGCCGCAGTGGCTGCAGATATTCTGCAGAGTGCTTCGACTTAACCTGTTGCGCCATCAGGGAGGCCCTGTTTAAACCTTTTAATTAGAGAACTAGACATAGACAGTCTTTGGCATGGAATGCATAAGGAATACTCGTTTGGCTATACTTAGTAAAATACCATACAGTTGTATTTTGGAGGAGAAAGATCCTGAATGGTATCAAGGGTTTCTTGTGGTTTTTTTTTTTTTCCACCAGCTCCAAGGAAGCGTGACAGAATATGAATTTTCCCAGGAGGAGTTTCGAAACTTGCAACAGGAATTCTGGTGCAAGTTTTATGCCTGTTGTCTTCAATATCAAGAAGCCCTCTCTCATCCCCTTGCCCTACATTTGAATCCACACACCAATATGGTGTGCCTGCTGAAAAAAGTAAGAGAGCTGAACCAGAAGGAAGGACTGTGTTAGGCAGCAGTTCCCTGGCCTTCTAGGATGGTAGATCTGTTGTGTGTATAGTTAGCTTTTAGGGCTTTTTTTTTTTCCCTTCTAAAACTATAGTTCATTTGTGCATATAACCTTTTGTTTATTTTTACTTTTTTTTTTTTTTATAAAATTCTTTTTTTTTTTTTTTTTAGATTTATTTTTTATTTATACATACAAGCTGGGGTACAGGCCAGAGGCGTGGGGCGGCGAGAGGGATCAGCAGAGATGGAGTGGGTAGCAGAAAAGGCAGATCAGAAATACACTGCTGAGGGGAGCAGCGGGCGAGGCAGGAGAGGTCTGCCACACCATGTGGGATTCTCCCCGGCTGGGTGTCGAACTCGCGTCGCCGCTGCCAACAGCTCCACAGCGCAGCGCTTAACCGCTGCGCCACCGGGGAGGCCCTATTTTTACTTTTTATATTGAACTAATTTCAGGCTTAAGGCGAAAGTTACAAGGATAGGACAAAGAACTTCTGTATACTGTTCATCCAAATTCACTATTTGTTAACTTCCATTTGCTTTCCTTATCTATAAATGTGTTTTTTTCCTTCCCAAACCACTTGAGAGTTGTAGACATCATGGTACATTTTAGCATGTATCTGAGAAAATAAGGGTATTCTTACATAAGCACAGCTCAACTTAAAGATCATACAGTTTGATACTGGTATATTATTATCCATTTTATATTTAGTTTCACCACTTGTGCCCATAGTTTTTCTTACTGATCCAGGATCCAATCCAGAGTCTTGGATGTATTTAATTGTCACTTTTTCTAGCTTAATCGCAAACTGGTGTCAGTCTTTTTTTGTCTTTTTAAATACTGGCATTTTCTGAAACTACCACTGTCTCATAGGGTCCTTCAATTTGGATTTGTTTGGTGTTTCCTTATAAGATTCAGGTATCAATTATTTTATACCTTTAAACATTCACTGAGAAATGTAATTGGAAGACTTGTATTTCCAGGGGTACCTGTCTTTCCTTGTGCCTTCCTCCTTAGTGGATCATTTGTATCTCCTGCCTGATGAGAACCTTTTGACAGAGGATGAGACAACCATATCTGATGGTAAGTCATAAATGAGATTTCTGTGTTTAAGCTTCTTCCTTTATGGACCTTATGCTTTGTTTGAAATGGATTCAGAAACATTGTCACTGTGACTTTCCTGGTCAATTTACCATGTTGTAGATTTTTTTAAGAAAAACTAAAAAATCCTAAGCCTTTCTAAAACCTCAAGTATATCCTTGGGATTTAATTTTTTAAAAATATTTGTTTATTTATGCATACAAGCTGGGGTACAGGCCAGAAGTGTGGGGGTGAGAGGATTCACCAGAGACAGAGTAGGGAGCAGAACAGGCAGATCTACTGAAGTACACTGCTGAGGGGAGCAGTGGGCGAGGCAGGAGAGGTCTGCTGCACCATGTGGGAAGCTCCCTGGCTGGGGATCGAACTCGTGCTGCGGTGGCTCTGGACAGCTTCACAGTGCCGTTGCGCTACCAGGGAGGCCCGGGATTTAATTTTTAACACCTTATTTTGTGTAATTTTAATCAATTAGCGCTTACTGGCTTGAGACATGAATGTTAACTCTCTCTTTCTCACAGATGTGGATGTTGCCCGGGATGTCATATGTCTTATAAAATGCCTTCGGCTGATTGGAGAGTCAGTAACTATGGATATGTCAGTAATGATGGAAATGAGCTGTTACAACCAACAGTCTCCAGAAAAGGCTGCAGAACAGATCCTGGAAGATTTGATCACTAATGATGTGTAAGGAGAATTTAGGGTAAAGTGCATTTCCTAATGGAAATTTAGCAATTTTTAGTGCAGAAGCCAAGAGCTTAATGTACATACAAGTGTGCACAAAGTAGTATTGGCTTAAAGTTACAGTGAGTTGCCATGATTATAAATAGGTATTTCAGCTTTTTTTTTTTAAAGGTTTGTTTATTTATGCGCTAGAACTGGGATGTAGGCCAGAGGAGTGGTGGGGGATGAGAGTACTCACCAGAGACACTGGGGAGCAGGACAGGCAGATCCACTGAAATACTGCTGAGGGGAGCAGCAGGTGAGACAGGAGAGGTCCGTGCTGAAACTTAACCCCTGTGCCACCAGGGAGGCCTCAGTATTTCAGCTTTTAACCAGAAAATTAACTTTTCAATTCAGGTATGGGAACAGACTAATTTATAGTCTAGCTACTAGTTAACTGAGCTATAAATTCTAAAATGAAAAAAATACTTTTCTAACATTCGTTTTGTCTTTCATCTCTGAAAAACTGAGGGAAAATTTCCCATGTGGAATGTGGAGTACCTTATGTGGTGGAATGATTATCGCAACTCCTTGATTATGAGCCTGGTTTTCATAGTCGCTGAATCATTCAGATTACAGGACACATAGAGCCTATCATGTATTCTCAGTAGTAATAAGAGTTTTCTGTTTGTCCTAATAGGGAAAATGTGATGGAGGATATTTTTAGTAAGCTGCAAGAGATCAGGAACCCAATCCATGCCATTGGACTTCTTATCCGAGAAATGGATTATGAAACAGATGTGGAAATGGAAAAGGGATTTGACCCAGGTAACTGATAATATAACAAATGTGCCTCTTTCATTTAAAGAAGACAATGTTATATTTAACTCCTTTTTTTTCTTTTCATTATAGCTCAGCCTTTGAATATTCGCATGAATCTTTCCCAGCTCTATGGTAGTAGCACAGCAGGATATATTGTGTGCAGAAATGTGTGTAAAATTGCCAGTACTCGCTTCCTAATCTGCCGAGACCTTCTGATCTTACAGCAGCTATTAATGAGGCTAGGAGATGCAGTAAGTACTATTTGTAAAACCTAAAAACTGGTCTAGACTTACAGGCACAGTAACAGAATGTCAGTTCTACATGCAGAGAGACTTTTGTCTTTGCTTGCTGCTTTATGTTCTCTGCCCTTCGTAAATGCTTTGTATAAATATTTGTTGAACTCAGAATGAATACCATCATATATGAAGCAGAATGTTTTACTATTGGCTTTTATATGTATAGTGGTGGCAAAATTCCCAGGTTGACTCTTGCAAAATTGCTCATTTTTTGTATGCAATTTTGGATGTGATAGCAGGGTACCCCACAGTAAGGCAAAAGGAAGAAGAAAACAAATGTCTGTCTGCAGTGCAGGATTTATTCTATCACAGTTTCTAGTTTGCAGAATTTCTTTGGGATCTTCCCAGTTCCATTCTGTGCTTCCTTTTCTATCCTGTCCTTCCTCTAGGGCCACTGATGCTCGTTGCCATCCTGCAGTGACCCTTGTCTTCCACCGCACTGAGCGCTCCATGTTCAGAAATTACCTTTCTGCTCAGTCAGAATTCCCATTTGCTTCTCAATCAGTAACTAATCCAAATCTGACAAGGAAGTTATGTGATTAGACTAATTCATGTTAATGCATAAAAACTCGAAGACTTTTGGAGCTCTGGAGATATTTATACTTCCTACATTGGAATTTATTAGCTCAAATACATTGGGAGAGGGGAAATATCAGGTAAAAATAAGGAAGATTTGTTTATCACCAACAAGGAGAGACCAGGAACCTCCTGAGTCTATCTCTTAGAGCAGTTCTTACTTAGTTCTTTTCAATCACTGTAGATTTTTCTATTTCTTTAGATTTTTTTTTATTAAAACCTTTGTCTTTATTTAACACAGGAGTAATAGATGTTCACTGTAAAACCTATATCCATAAACCTTTATAAAGAAGAAAATAAAAATTCATTTGTAATTGTAATCCATTTAGTGATAACCACTATTCACATTTTGGTATACACCCCCCTTTTTTTCTATTTTTTTCTGTAAAAAATAGTTTTTGTTTTATTTATTAAATTACTGTGGGCTACATAGTACTTGCCATATACTGTAGTTTTTATTCTTATACTTTACAAATATCCATGTTAATGGGCATTTTCACGTTTTTAAGTTTTCTTCTACAACATTTTTTTTTTAAAGATTTATTTTATTTTTGCATACAAGCTGGGGTGCAGGCAAGAGGTGTGGGGTGGTGAGAGGGTTCACCAGGGACAGAGTGGGAAGCAGAACAGGCAGATGGACCAAAATACACTGCTGAAGGGAGCAGCGGGAGAAGCAGGAGAGGTCTGCTGCGCCATGTGGGAATCTCCCTGGCTGGGCATTGAACTCACGCAGCTGTCGCTCACAGCTCCATAGCACTATGCTTAATCTGTTGCGCCACCAAGGAGGCCCACTTCGACAACATTTTTAATACCTAACTGGTACAGTTTTAATTTATTCAACAAGTCTCATTTGTGGCCATCTAGGTTGTTATCGCTCTATAGCTGTAACTTTCTGAATGCCTTTGGTTAGAGCTCTCTGACAAGTTCTAAGAACTGGAATTGGTTGGTCACAGGCTGTACATATTTTTTAAGGCTTTTGGTAGTGTTCAGATTTTCTTCTAATGGTCAGGCCAATTTTTTTTTTTAATTTTATTTATTTATGTATATAAGCTGGGGTACAGGCCAGAGGCACGGGGCGGCGAGAGGGCTCACCAGAGACAGTGGGGAGCAGAACAGGCAGATCAGAAATACACTGCTGAGGAGAGCAGCGGGCGAGGCAGGAGAGGTCTGCTGCACCATGTGGAATTCTCCCCGACTGGGCGTCGAACCGGCATCGCTCGCGGCCAGCAGCTCCACAGCGCAGCGCTGCGCCACCGGGAAGGCCCAGGCCAATTTCTTAATCCAACACTGGACGCCTAAGAAAGATCTTAAATTTCCCTATTCTTGAACTCTGAATGCACAGATATAATAAAAGTTAAGCTTTCTTTTTCACCATCAGATCCTATGACTTGGTAAGACATTTTTGATTATTTTTGTACTGTTAAATACTCGTAGATACTTTTGCCACCTGCTACTCCAAAATGTAACAAATTTGTTGTTTTTATGTATGTAGTGTTGATTTTATGTATGCCATTTAATGGTTTTTTGCCTTTTATAACTGTTTGTCATTTTATTTTACCTTCCTCTGAACCTTAAGTTATCATTACTAATTGCTATTTACTGTCTCACCCCCGATGTGTAGGTGATTTTGGGAGCTGGTCAGCTCTTTCAAGCTCAGCAGGACCTGCTACATCGAACAGCTCCTCTACTCTTATCTTATTACCTTATTAAGTGGGGAAATCAGTGCTTGGCAACTGATGTTCCAATGGACACATTGTGAGTTTCACTATTGTAATTATTTCTTTTAAAAAGCTTATAAGTTAAATTATTTTTTTCTTTGCCTTCAAAAGTCATATACATTATGCTTTACCATGATTTGCCTTTTGGATTCAGAGAGCTTTTAGAGCCTTCATTTTCTAAAGTTTGAAAGTGGTTTACAAGAATGAAAATAATAAATGCATATTTGTTGTATATTATATATATGTATGTATAATGAAAAAATAAAACCCCGTCGAAGGCAAGATAATAAGGTCAAAGGGAAAGTTAGACAACACACAAAATTTTTTGTTATTTGTAAGATTCACACTTTCTGTGGAATAAACCATCCTGTTTGCTCCGGCAAGGTAAGTCTTTTCATGGTGTGAGTATCTAAGAGAGATTTCTGCTCTGACCTCTCATTGAGGGATCTCTTGAGTGCTGTGATGGGCCCCAATATAAATCATGACATGTTTTCTGGGGTTTTGATGCTTTCAATGGAACATTTATATACAATTTACTAATTAACAGTGTTAATGCTTAGATAACAAAGTAATTTTGCGAAAGGAGAATTTATTCAGTTTTTTCTCTTCTCACAGGGAGTCTAATCTCCAACATTTATCAGTATTGGAACTAACAGACTCTAGTGCTTTTGCAGCAAATAAGTTTGGTAAGGACTGGACTGTGTATGTATTTGGTTTTAAATTTGGCATTTACTACATTTTTATTAAACGAGTTTGCCATCTTTGTTGTGGAAAGCTTGGTATGCTGTGTTTTCACTTTGAGAGGGTAAGAATAAGCCATGGGCTGAACTCTTTGGTTGTGACAAGAGGTTCATGAAATCATAGAGTTGGATCAGACATTAAGGGTGTTGTATATATGTGTATGTACATATATTCACTGTTGCTGCTTTTCTGTTCAATTGTGCTGTAGTGATGCAACAAAATTTTTTTAATTCACTAAGTCATGATAGCTTCGTAATCTTTCTTAGTCAGCAAGAATTCATAAGGATACCTATCATGCTTGAGAAACATCATGGAGAATTTATTTTGTTTTGCTATAAACTTGGACTCTTGGGACTGTTATAAAGACTTTCTAGGGAAAATATTTAGGTATAGTGAGATTAGCGAAAATGAGTGGTGTTGATTTTATGACTTGGTGCATCTGTATATACTTCAAAGTGTACAAACTTTTTATTTATATTGCTTTTGTATATACCCATGATGCAGTTTATATTTTAAAGTGAAAAATATTCTTTGCTTCAGGCATAAAATGAATTGGTTGACTGTCATAATTAAAAATTGATGTTTGTCATAAGTTGGTGATTGTCTTAACTTTTTATTTCGAAGTATCTAGCCCTCAGACAATTGTGGAGTTATTCTTTCAAGAAGTTGCAAGAAAGCACATTATATCTCATCTCTTCTCTCAACCAAAGGCACCTCTGAGCCAAACTGAGTTGAATTGGTCTGAGATGATTACTGCAGTTACCAACTACTTATTGCAGCTTTTGTATCCTTTTATGTGAAAGTCCATGGAGATATTTTCCTTATCTAAATAGGCTAATGAGCTTATTCTGCCTGTAAATGAAGATTATGAGAGATATTTATTCCTCCAACAAAAAATTGTAATAATTCTCTTCAGATACATACAGATTTTTGTTTATATTTTGCTCTAAAGTTGAGCCTTATTTTATGGTGCACGTGTAGTATCTAGATTCCTTTTAAAGCATTCATCCATTAAATATTTATCAAAGTCTATATATATAAAACAGCCCTTTGTTAGGTGCTAGTTATCAATTGTAACCAATAGTCTGCCTGTGCAGTGTACTAGCCAGAATTGGAATGACCACTAGGGATGAATTCTATGATTTAACCCATAGTTAACTAGTTTCTAAACTAAGTGACTAGGCTTCTTCCCTGCACCTTACTCCCCCACATCAGCCCCCCTCCTAGGAAGAACAAACACAATCTCCCCCTACCACTCATTGTGCAGTTAAGTTTCCCGCATTTGGGGAAATTTCAGGTGTCAGCATATCGGGAGTACAATGTATAAATGTCTAGGCTTCTAGCACATAACTTTTTCATTCTGTTTGTCTAATATTAAGGTTTTATAATGATGAGATGAATTTCAGGTGTCAGCATATTGGGAGTACAGTATATAAATGTCTAAGCTTCTATTCTAGCACATAACCTTTTCATTCTATTTTATAATGGTTTTATAATGATGAGATGTTCCGTCACCTTTACCTTCTTTTCTAAAAATAAAGCTATTTCATGGAGTTCAGTGCCCAATGTGTATACATTTTGCCAAAAAAAGTTTTAAAAATCTCCTTATCCAATGACCAGATGGCCTAGCAATCCTGGTTGTCTCTTTCTAGAATGTTTGATGGGAAATTGTCAGTATGTACAATTGCAGGTGAGTACTGTTGAACATTTCAGTTTTAATCATTCTTGTAAAGAATGGGATTTCTGGATTTTTCTTTGTAGATGTCACCTGCACTTTAATTGGGTTTATAGTAAAAGCCACAAATATTTAAATTTGATTGCACCAAAGAGATTGTCCCTTGAACAGTATCTTTTCTAACATAGCATTTTTTCTAGAATATCATTTTTGTTTTTAAGTCTTTTCTGTTAAATTGACAAGAGTAGGTTTTAATCTTCTGGTGACTTTAGGAATACAGCTTATTGACTTTGGAAGTGACTGTCTCCTTTAGTATATGTTTTCTAATCAGAAAACACCTTTTATGCCTTTCAGGATTATATTCAACTGCTCCATCCCTGGTGTCAAGTCAATGTTGGTTCCTGCCGATTTATGCTGGGACGATGTTACCTGGTTACA
>PVIJ01013782.1:0-43678 GCA_004024925.1 Scalopus aquaticus
CGGCAGCGGCGACGCGAGTTCGATGCCCGGCCAGGGAGAATCCCACATGGTGCGGCAGACCTCTCCTGCCTCGCCCGCTGCTCCCCTCAGCAGTGTATTTCTGATCTGCCTGTTCTGCTCCCCGCTCTGTCTCTGGTGAACCCTCTCGCCGCCCCACGCCTCTGGCCTGTACCCCAGCTTGTATGTATAAAAAAAAAAATAAAATTAAAAAAAAAAAAAAAAAAAAGCTCTGAGGCCCTCACAGAGGCCTGGCAGCCCTGGCAGTGCCAAGTCTCCTGCCTCGTCTGAGCAGCTCTTGTCCGTCTGGGCCTTGGTTTTCCCATCTGTGAACTGGTCACAGTCCCGGAGCCTTTCTCCGGCGCTTGTTTTGAGGATTCCAAGGGTTTACCTGGGAAAGCACTCACCCTGCACCTGGTGAGTGGTCAGCCTGGTGGCGTTTGGTGGTCACTGCTGACCGGTGAAAAGGCAGGAGAGAAACACGGGGGAGCTGCCTGGCAGGCAGGGAGTGGGCAGCCCGGGCGGAGGGCACTGCCCAAGCAGAGCGTGGGGCAGGAGCTGAGGGGGACGTCGGTGGGAGGGCCCTGTGAGAGGCGGGAAGGGCATCGGGACAGTCATGCCCTGTGACGTACTCAGGGAGCGACGGCCACAGGTGTCACAGGACCCTGGTGAGAGATGGGGAGGCCTGAGTGAGGGGTGGGGAGGCCAGGACCGGGGGGACACGTAGCTGAACAGACAGGGATGGCACCAGGAGCAAGCACACACTGGGGGCTGAGGGGACCAGAGGAGCCAGGAGGAGATGTTTAGGGGGGGTTTGAGGGTGCACAGGGCTTGGCCAGGGGCCCCCTGGGAGGCAGACAGCCCCAAAGCAGGAGTGTAAATGTGGGAAAGAGCCTGTGTTTGGAAAGCAGTGGGTGTGGAGTTTGGGGTTGGGGGGAATGGGGGGGCCGTCAGACGTTGGGTGAACTCGGGAGCCGACCTGTAGCTCTGGGGGGGGTGGGTCAGCGGGCTGAGCCCCAGGACCAGAATGTGAACATCTGCATTTGTTTCCCGTGGCTGCTGCAACAAATTACCACAAACTGGGTGGCTTAAAACTACAGAAAACTATTCTCTCATAGTTCTGTGTTGCCGTGCAGATGAATGATAGCCTGGCAGGGGGCCGCACTGCCTCGGAGGCGAGGGGGGTCGGGTGTGTGTGTGTGTGTGGGAGACGGTTTGGGGGAAGGTCCTTTCTTCTTCCAGGTTCTGGTGGCTCAGGTATTCCCTGGCGTGTGGCTGCACCCCTGCCATCTCCACCCCGATTTCCATATGGCCTGGTCTGAGTCTTCTCTAATAAGGACACTAGTCACGAGATGTAGGGCCCACCTGGAGGATCCAGGATGATCTCACCCCCAGATCCTTATCTTAATTACATCTGCAAAGACTCTTTCCAAATAAGGTCACATTGACAGGTTCCAGGTAGACTGAACCTAAACCCTAATTTCAGGGCTCCATCCCAGAGGGAGCGTATTTGCCTTTTCCCACCTCTTTGTCTGCCCAGTCCCGCCTCCTGGAGCAGGGCTGGCGCGAGCACCTTTCCACTGCCAGGAACTCAAGTGTGTGCAAAGCAGGACCTCGCTCGCTCGCAGGACCTCCCTCTGTCCGTCCAGCCCGGCGGCGGAGGCTGGGGCCTCGGGCACCTGCGGGACGCGGGCGCCACCGTGTGTCCATTTCTGAGCAGTGCAAACCGAGGTCCCCACCAGGCTCAGCCCTGCAGCCGGCAGGTCTACCGCTGCTCGCCTGCTCCTGCTGCGGGCCAGCCGCTCCCACCATTTCGCAGCAGGTGGGGTTTCGTACCCCCATTGTTCCGACGAGGAGACCCAGGCTGTGACTGGCCAAAGTCAAGACGTCCCACTCGGGTCTGACTCCAAAGTTGCCAGGCTCTTGCCTAGAAGCCAAACCCAACCCCGGAGTGAGGATGGGGCAGGACTGTGACTAGGGCAGAGGCAGCACATCTGGGGGATGTGAATACCCCTCCGCAAAGTGACACCCCCCAGACCTCTTGCTGTTTTCGGACCCCAAAAGAGACTTGAAGAACTCAGAATCCCACCTTCTGTTGAGGTGTTTTGTGCACCTGGCTGCTTTGAATAATTTTCCAAAGATTGGTCATTTTGGAATTTCATTTTAGAAAAGATTTATTTTATTTATTTATGCGTACAAAAACGGGGGTATAGGCCACACGTAGGGGGGTAGGGTAAGAGTATTCACCAGAGACAGAGTAGGGAGCAGAACAGGCGGATCCACTGAAATAAACTGCTGAGGGGAGCAGCGGGCGAGGCAGGAGAGGTCTGCTGCGCCATGTGGGAAGCTCCCTGGCCAGGTATGGAACTGTGCTGCAGCAGCTGGTGATAACTTCCTAGTGCTGAGCCACCAGGGCGGCCCCATTTTGGAATTTCTTGGTGTTCATTGTTTTTCTCTAAACATTTTCATTTATGTGACCTATTTGATGATTTAAAAATATACTTACTGGGTAAAAACTTTACTGGGCAAAATCACCGAGAGGCAGGGACTTCTGGCATTCTTTGGGGGTCATGTATGCTTTTGCTTGTGTGCCTGGGCACACCCCCCCACACATGTATTCATTTTTTAAACCACATCGTGGCATACAATATAAACCCTGCACTGGTTTTTATCACTGAATTACATTTTGGCATTCAGTCCATAGGATTACATATAATTTACTTGGGGAGGGAGGGGCTACAACTTTAATTGAAAAATTCTATCGATATTGTGTAACACAATGTATACTTATCACATTATTTGACACCTATAGGTAGATCACTCATGAACACAATATGTCACAGCACCCAGAAAGAGAGGAGAGCACAACTAGCTTCCCCAGGCCCATTTTTGTCTCCCTCTCAACTCTCCCCAAAGGAGACCACGTGTAAATATACCTCCTCCTTGATTTTATCCATTCTGTTATCAGTAGACATTTGGGTGGTTCCAGATTTTGCCCATTAAAGTGTTGTTATGAAGGTCTTGTGTGATATGTGCTTTCTGTGAACATGTGTACACATTTCTGTCTGGCAAGTAGCTACAAGTAGAGCTTCTGGGTGGAAGTTCAGCATACGCCTCCAAATTTTCTAAACCCATGGTAGCAACT
Source organism: Scalopus aquaticus (assembly GCA_004024925.1). Lineage (NCBI taxonomy): Eukaryota > Metazoa > Chordata > Mammalia > Eulipotyphla > Talpidae > Scalopus > Scalopus aquaticus. Next base: position 3,143 of record PVIJ01013782.1, read on the forward strand.
TACATTCCCATCCCTTTTGCCTTTCCACATCCTCAACAACACCTGGTATTTCCTGCCTTTTTCATTTCAGCCCTCCTTGGAGGTGTACAGTGCTATTACATCATGGTTTTAACGTGCATTTCCCTGATCACTAAGGAGGTCGGGCATCTTTTCATTGGCCATTTGGGTAGTCTTTTATTTGCTCAAGTATTTGCCAGTTTTATTTATTTATTTATTTATTTTGGTCTATTGGGGCATCTGCCTTTTCATATTGATTTGTAGGAGTTCTTTATATATGCTGAGTAGGCATTTCATGCTATACATTTGCGTGTTGCAAAGATCCTCTCCCACTTTCTTGGTTGCCTTTGAACTCTTCTAAATGTGTTGAATGTAGTTCTAAACTTTAATATAGCTCAATGTAATTTAAAAAAATGGTTATGGTTCTTGCTTTTGTTTTTGGCTTAGAAAGCGTTGCTTGTTCTAAGATCGTGAAGAACTTCTCTTGTTTTTTCTTCTAAGGCTTTAGTAATCTGATCTTTCATAGCTAGATCTAGATCTTTTGTTGTTATTTCTGTGTATGGTGTGAGGTAGGGATCATGGTGGACTGAAAAAATCATGTTCCCCCCCCCCAATAAGCACATCTTTATCCCCAGAACCAGTGAATTAGTTATCTTATGTGGTAAAGTGTTTGCAGCTGGGATTAAGTTAAGTGTCTGGAGATGGGAGATTTTTTGGTGTCTGGTTGGGTCTAAAATACAACCACATGTCCACATGTGTCCTTATAAGAGGGCATACACACACAGACACACAGACACACACACACACACACACACACACACACACACACACACATTCAGGGAAGTCCCTATGAAGATGGAGAAAGGGAAAGAGAGACTTGAAAGAAGAGGTTGACTTTGCCATTCAACTGATGCAGGCATTCACCAAAGAATGCCAGCAGATCCAGAAACTGGATGAGCCGACCCATAGATTCTCCCCTTCAGCCTCCAGAGGGAGCTTGGTTCCACTAACACCCTAATTTTGGATTTCTGGTCTCCAGAACTGTGACAGCATAAAGTTCTATCGTTTGAAGCCACAGGTTTGTGTTTTTTCTTTTCTTTTCTTTTTTTTTTTTTTTTACAGCAGCCACAGGAAGCTATTATGGGGTCAAGAGATATTTTTTCCCTCACAGTCTATCCAGTTGACCCAGCACTTTTACTAAAGAGATCGCCCTTCCTCCCCGCCCCCCTTGCACAGCGGCGTCCCTTTGTCACAGGTCAGCTGGCTGCTTGTATTGTTCCTGGACTCCATTCTGTTCCATCGGTTCTGTCTGTCTATTCTGGTACCCCCTCCACGTGGTCAAAATTCCTATACTTACAATAGTACTTCATATGTGGCACACTCAATGCTCTAGTTTTATTTATATTTCACATAGATGGCTTTTCTTTACACCTCCCTATATATTTTAAAATTAGCTTTAATTTCAGGGAAAAACTTCCTGAGTGTTTGATTTGAATTTTATAGACTTTGAGAAGGATTCATATGCTTACAATATTGAGTCTTTCAGCTAATGAAAATGATCTAGCCCTCAATTTATTTTGCTCTTATATAATCTCACATAATACTATTATTAAAAACTCACAAATTGAGTTATAATTCACAGACTAGAAAGCCCACTCACTTAAAGTGTAGAAGGGAGTGGTTTTTAAAGTTGGGCCTCTCTGGTGGTGCAATGGTTAAGTGCTGTGCTGTGGAGCTTTCAGCAGCAGCCATGCGAGTTCAACAAGCCGGCCAGGGAGGTTCCCGCATGGTGCGGCAGACCTCTCCTGCCTTGCCTGTTGCTCCCCTCAGCAGTGTATTTCTGATGATCTGCCTGTTCTGCTCCCCACTCTGTCTCTGGTGAACCCTCTCTTCGCCCTATGCCTCTGGCCTGTACCTCACCCCGTATGCATAAATAAATCTTATAAAAAAATAAAGCTGATTCACGGAGGTGTGCCCCAGCATTACTAGCTAATTTCACATATTTTTAATCACTCCCCAAAGAAACTCCATGCTCCTGAGCAGTTACTATTTTTCTGCTCCCCTCCCATCCTGGCACCCAATGATATCCACTTTCTGTCACTATGTATTTGCCTGTTTTGGACTTTCATACAAATGGGATCTTGCATGTGACCTTTTGTATCTGACTTTATTCGCTGGTCTTAATATTTTTATGGTTCATCCACGTTGTAGCAGGTATGAGAATTTCATTCCTTTTTATGACTGAGTAATATTCCACCAAATGGCTGACACCTGTTGGTTATCCATCTGCATCAGTCAATGGCTATTTGGGTTGTCTTCCCTTTGGGGCTCTGATGAATAATGCTTTGCACTTTATGTGTGAGTTTTGTGTGGGCATATATTTTCAATTCTCTTGGATATTTTATACTTAGGCGTGAAATTGCTGGGTCATATGGTAACTATATATATATATTTTTTGAGGAACTGCTAACTTCCATAGCGACGGTACCATTTTCACTCCCATCAGTGAATGAGAGGGTTCTGCTTTCCCCATCTCCTGGTCAACACTTGTTACTATTGTCATTTTGATGACAGCCTCTAAGTGTGTGTGACTTGGGATCTCACTGTGGTTTTCCTTTGCACTTTCCTAATGACCAATGGGCAATAATATTGTATCACTTTCAATTACAAGTCTTGCACACCTTTTGTCTGATTGATTCCTAGGAAGTTAATGTTATCGATGCCCTATCGATGCCCTGTTTTAAAAATAGATTTATTTTGCAGAGCAGTTTTAGGGTCACAGCTAAATGGAGTGGAAAGTACAGAGATTTTACATATGTCTCCTGCCCCACCCACAGCAGCCTCCCCCACTCTCCACATCCCGTCCCTGCATGGTCCACGTGTGACACTGAGCCTGAGCTGACCCATCACAACCATCCAAAGTGCAGTTTCAATTGGACTTCACTCTTAGTGGTGCACATCCTGTGGGTTTGGACAAGTGAATCATGACGTGTATCCACCACGACCGTATCCTACAGGGTAGTTTCACTGCTCTAAAAATCTGCTGTGCTCTGCCTGTTCATCTGTCCCTCCCTTCCAAAACGTGGCTACCACTGATCCTCTTCCTATCTCTATCATTTTGCCTTTTCCAGAAGGTCATAGAGCTGGAATCATACATATGCAGCATCTATAGACTGACTCCTTTCACTGTCATGTACAGTGATGCTTCCTTAGTGTCTTTTCACGGCTTGCTCGCTCATTCCCTTTCAATGGACTCTCCCCTTTCAATAATAGTCCATGGTCTGACTGTACACAGTTTATTTGTCCACTGATGTACTCAAGGAGACATCCCGGTTGCCTCTATGTTTTTGGCATCATAAGTAAGTGCGGATTTTTGTGTGGACATGCTTCCAACACTTGTGGGCAAGTATTCAGGAGGGTGACGGCTGGGTCATAGAGCACAAGTATATTTTTTTTTTTAAGATTTATTTATTTATGCATACAGGAACTGGGGTGTGGGCCAGAGATATGGGGTGGTGAGAGGATTCACCAGAGACAACAGAACAGGCAGATCGACCGAAGTACACTGCTGAGGGGAGCAGCGGGTGAGACAGGAGAGGTCTGCCGTGTCATGTGGGAACACCACCCCCCGCCCCCGGCGGGCGTCGAACTCACGTTGCCGCTGCTGACAGCTCCACAGCGCAGCGCTTAACCGCTGCACCACCAGGGAGGCCCGGAGTTCAGAGTATTTAAATTTTGTTGCTCCATCATAACTTCTCCACTGTTTAGCTTTACTTCTATACTGGAGAGGATTCAATTCTCACCCTCACACCTTCTCCCACAGCGTCACTTTGGCCCAACTCATTTATTTAGTGTCGTGTCTGAGTTGAGGGCTTGTCATTAGCAAGCAGTTTTTCAAGAAGTCTCTGCATCTTGTTATTACTTTCTAAAACAAAAAATAATTTTATTTATGCACACAAGAGCTGGGGTGTATGGTGGGGGTGGGTGTGAGTGGGTGAGAGGATTCACCAGAGACAATGGGGAGCAGAACAGGTAGATCCTCTGAAATACACTGCTGAGGGGAGCAGCGGGGAGACAGGAGAGGTCTGCTGCACCATGTGGGAATCTCCCTGACTGGGGATCGAACTCGTGCTGCAGTGGCTGCTGATAGTTTGATAGAGCTGAGACTTAACCTCTTGCACCACTAGGGAGGACCCTGCATCTTGTCATTACTTTTAACAATACCAAGTCCCCCCAGTAAGTACATAACATAAAATAAAGGAAAAGCAAGTGAAATAATAGCAAGCTGGTCCTGGAGGGTACGGCTCCCCATTGCGTTGCCCCCCACCCCCCGCCGCCATGTCTCCTTTAATGTGTCTTAGCGTCTGTAGTGAGATTTTCCTGGGAATGAGAAAAAGGGTGCCACTTCACCTCAATAGATGAGTTAATACTGAACTGACCACATTCGGTGTGGGCAAGGTTGAGGCGCTCACACGCAGGGTGGCGGCGACCCTGTGGCCCGGAGTGCACTTGAGTGGAGTCCTCAAAACTGCACATTTATTGGCATGACACAGCGGCAGAGTCCGAAATGGCCCTAGAAGGGAGCTACCCCCATGCGCATGAAACCGGATATTCCCCGTGGGATGTTAGACGAGGGCGGTCTCTCTGCCAGTGCACCCGGCGGCACGTGCTCACATGAGGCTTTGTTATAATATTGATGAGAAAAGCAGAATCCCAGCCAATGTCTCTGAATGAAGCCCACGATTCCACGGCCAACTTTTGTTATCGTCCTTCTGCCTAAAGAGGCCCTCGGCGCGTGACCAGGGCACTCGCTGTACCTGTGCAGGGAATAAAGGCTCCAGACAAAGGAGCACGCTCTGTCTGGCTCCACGTATATGAGAGCTCCTCCATCAAGAGGTGCCATCTGTGCCTGTGTCCTGGCCACCCCCCCCAGCTGCCCCCAACCTGGCAGAGATGTGACTGCTTTGAAGAGTAGAGTGTGACAGTAGTGACACTTCAGACTCCCAAGGCCAGGTCATGAAGGCTGACAGCTCCCTCGGCCTCTTTTTTGACACGTATCTTTGAAGCCAGCTGGTGGGGAGCTGGCTGCCCTGGTCCATTCTGCTGCAGACACAAGGCCATAGGCAGAGCTGGAGGTGCCCAGGGGCCTGGGCTGGCTCTGGCTGCCCGTGAGCTGTCCTCACTGATGCCGGGAGCAGAAATGAGCCTCCCAGCTGCAGCCTCCTGGGCTAAGTTAAATAAATGGGGCTTGTTTTACGCTGCTGTCTTTGGGTGGATTGATGTGCAGGGAACCAGGCCCCTGGTTATCTCAGACTGCCCCGCATAGAAAGGGGCTCCTCTGTCCTTGATGCAGCAACCTGCTCCCCTTTTCCAGGCCCAGTTTCTATCCTGCCTCTTCCAGGAAGCCTTCCTATTTGCTTTATTGGCAGCGGTTTTCATTTTGTTTTAATTTATTTATTTAATTTTTTAAAGATTTATTTATGCAAACAAGCTGGGGTGTAGGCCAGAGGTGTGGGGTGGTCAGAGGATTCCCCAGAGACAGAGTGGGGAGCAGAACAGGCGAATCGACTGAAATACACTGCTGAGGGGAGCAGCGGGTGAGACAGGAGAGGTCTGCTGCGCCACGTGGGAAGCTCCCTGGCCGGGGATTGAACTTGTGCTGCAGTGGCTCTGGATAGCTTCATAGTGCTGCGCTTAACCCATTGCACCACCAGGGAGGCCCTTGTTTTTATTTTTTAAAAAATGTATTTATTTATGCATACAAGAGCTGGCGTGCAGGCCAGAGGTGCAGGATGTGGGTGAGAGGATTTACCAGAGACAGAGAGAGGAACAGAATAGGACGATCAACTGAAGTACGCTGCTGAGGGGAGCAGCTGGGTGGTGAGACAGGATAGGTTTACTGCTCCATGTAGGAAGCTCCCTGGCCGGGGATCAAACTATGGAACTCAGGCTGTGGTGGCTGCCTCTTGATAGCTTCATAGTGCTGAGACTTAACCCCTTGTACCACCAGGGAGTCATTTTGTTTGTATCTTATTCTCAGGTCAGTTGAGATAAGGTGCTAGCTACCTTATCTCTGTTCTAGTGAAGAACATAATTGCCTGGAGCTCAGGATAAAATGTTTCCGAAGACAGCAATGTGCTCTCCTGTCACTCTGGAGTCAGCGGGGGGGTGTATGACTGTCGAGTGCCGCTGTGGCCCTTGCCCTGTCAGTGCGGGAACGAATCCTCAGCAGCAGAGCCAGAGTCGGGCAGCCACACTGCGAGGCTGGGCCGTTTTTGAAGTGAGAGCAGGGAGAAGTGTTGGTAGCAAGATTAGGGGTTTCTCGCTGAGTATGCAGCTCTCTGTTTTCACATTTGTGTCTACTACATGATCATCACCCCCAAAGTCTAGTTTTGATAGCAGGCAAATGGGGCTTCAAAATTTGGCCAAAGGCAGTGCCCCAATTGCTTACCGGTCACTATATTGGTTCTGCACCTGCGCGCACAATTGCAAGACTACTCAGGCTTAGGGGACAATAACAATGGGATTTATTTAAAAAACAGGGAAAACCAAAAAAATTACTAAAGTCAATGGCCGTTTACCTTACTTAAAGCAATGTCCAGTCCTTTAAGTCCCAGAAAAGTAACAAAGGTGGCGCCTTCCCACCACTGCCGATGTGGAGCTCCTCTTCCAAACAATAGGCCACGATTCCAAAATGGCATCTTCCTTCTTCTGCACACGCGCAACAATCAGACTGTAGGCCAGGTTCCAACTCACGAGGATGACACAAAAACACAACTGGAGATGCTCCTGAAACTGCCGTGGTGCCCCAGCACAGCACCAGGCCAACAACACTGCAAACAGCAATTACAGCGGCTAGACGGCCCAACAGACTGCACTCGTGCATTTTAGGAAGGCGCCCGCTTCGGGCCTCTGCTTTCTTTCTTTGGCTGCAGTAAAGACAAAACTGGGAACAGTTTCTGTTGCTTGGCTACTTGCAAAGCCTCCAAAGTCACTGGCCCCAAAGTCACTGAAGATTCCAAAAATGCTCAATCTATATCACGGCAGCTCAAAACTTCTGGCGTCTGGTTTCCAAACTCTCACTCTTGGCAGCTACATTTTTGCCGCTTCTTTTCCAACGCATGGTGACTGCTTCCTCTATTTCTTCAGCATGGCAATTGCCTCTTTCATTCCTACATTATGGCGACTGCCTCTTCTTTCTCCTTCAGTTCCCTTTTATTTCTCATCAGAAACTCTGCCCCAAATGCAAACTTAGCAGTTTACCTGGGGCTATTAATTTTCAACAGCAAACCCTCCCAGGGGGCACTACCTTTACCTGACTTTGGGCTCAGCCTGGTTAGAGTTTCCTTCCAACGCCAAACAGTTGACCCCTTCCCCAAGTTACCTGCACCCTCTCCCCTTCCCCGTCTGGTACCCACCATTTTGTTACCAAAATTTAAGGGTCTGCTTTGGTTTGGTCTGCTCATTTGTCTTACTTATCATTCACTTGAGCAAAATCACATGGTATTTGTCTTCCTTCATCTGTCTTATTTTACTTGGTAGAATACTCCTGAAATTCATTCACATTGTCTCAAAGGGCAAGACTTTGTCGTTCTTTTTAAAGGCGAGTGTGCCTGCCAGGGTGCAGAGACGTCTCATCTTCATCCATCCATCCATTGCTGGGTGCTGAGCTCCATTCACGCCTTGGCTGTTGTGACTAGCACTGCAATGGACGGGGGTGGGGGCATATATCTTTCCAAATTCGTGTTTTTGCATTCTTTGTATAAATATTCAGGAGCGGAAATTCCTGGATCATATGGTATTTTTTTTTAAGATTTATTTATCTATGCATACAAGCTGGGGTTTAGGCCAGAGGTGGGGGGGCAGTGAGACCAGAAGTGCAGGGGGTGAGAGGATTCACCAGAGACAGAGTGGGGAGCAGAACAGGCAGAGTGACTGAAACGCACTGCTGAGGGGAGCCTGGGCGAGACAGGAAGGGTCTGCTGCGCCATGTGGGAAGCTCCCTGGCTGGTCATCGAACTTGTGCTGCAGTGGCTGCTGATAACTTCATAGTGCTGAGACTTAACCTGTTGCGCCACCAAGGAGGCCCAGGATCATATGGTATTTCTATTAATTTTTTTTGGGACACTCTCCATGCAGTTTTCTACATGGCTACGCCGACTTACGTTCCCACCAACGAAGCACAAGCGTCCCCTTCTCGCCATCCCCGGCTGGTGTGCGTTATTTTAGCTCCCGGCTATCCTAACAGGGGTGAAGTGACGTCTCGTTATGCTTCCGGCTGCGTTTCCCTGATGAGGAGTGACCCTGAGCAGTGTCCATGTTCTGAGGGCCTCCTGCCCACCCTCCTTTGCCAGGTGTCTGCTTAGAGCCTCTCGGCTGGACCATGTGTCAAGGCCGAAGGTGGGGATGGTGGGACTGGGGGAGGCTGTGCTTGGGCCGGGGGTGTCTGTGGGAAATCTCTGTACCTTCTGCTCAGTGTTGCTGTGAGTCTCAAGCTGCTTTAAAAACTAAAGCCTATTGGGCTTCCCTGGTGGTGCAAGAACTTAAGTCTCATGAAGCTATCGCAGCCAGGGAGTTCGATCCCCAGCCAGGGAGCATCCCACATGGTGCAGCAGACCTCGCCTGTCTCGCCCGCTGCTCCCCTCAGCAGTGTACTTCGGTAGATCATCCTGTTCTGCTCCCACTCTGTCTCTGGTGAATCCTCTCACCCCCTGCACTTCTGGCCCTCACCCCAGTTCCCGAATGCATAAATAACAAAAATAAATCTTAAAAAAATAATAAAAACGAAAGCCTATTACAAAAAAAAAAAGCCAGTTGACTCAGTACCAGACCCGCCTGGGTTCAGACCCCAGCTCTCCACGTCCCAGTTGGGCGCCCTCAGCCAGGTCCCCTCAGCTTCCTTATCCATGAAGCGGGGCGTGAGAGTGGCTGCTTCCCCGGTCTGTCGCAGTCAAGGGAGGCTCCATGGAGCGTGTGGCCATCACCTGTCATTACCCCAGGCCCGAGGGCCCGTGTTCTCGCCTGGAGCACCGCTCAGCGCAATACGCATCTTCCATTCCTTCACACCTTGGTCTTTCTACCCATGTGACCCCAGCTCTGGCTCCAGCAATGAAAGAAGGGCCTGGCTCTGCTCTGGGGGGCCTCTCACCCTGTCAGGGGGCAAGTGGACCCGTGCATTGAAGAGTTGACAGATTGACATGGGGACACCAAAGGGCAAAAATAGGTGGAGACAGAAAAATCACGGGGACCTTTCTTCCATGGGGAAGCCTCTGTGAAGAGGGGACACAGCGCAGAATGGCAGGACAGGGAGGAGACAGTGACCAGCACGGGGCGGGGCTGGCTCGGGTTTCTGTGGGGTCTCCACGTGTGCCAGACATAGGCCAGGAGGAGCTTGGAAGTGGGGGGGCTAGTGCTTTGGGTTCTCCCCTACATAGAACCCTGGCTGATTACAACAGCCAAGACTATAGTGAGGACCTACTATGTGCAGTTTCTTCATTCTCAAAGCAGCCCTATCCTGTGGCATCGGTCTCCCTTCTCTCTTTTATAGGTAAGGAGGCTGAGGTGAGGGGGGGAGTTGAGTGCGATAGCCTGGCTCTAGCACTGTGCTGCCAGCCACATCCTGGGTCACTTGGTTCACGCCGCCTCCTCTGCACAGGTGGGAGAAGTGAGGCCACCAAAGGAGGTTCCAGCTCCCCAAAGTCCAGTAACAAACAAGTGGACTATAAGGGACTTGAACCCGATTTCCTTGTCCACACCGACGCTTTTCCTTCTCCCACAGGGGTGCTGACGTCCACAGGTGCCTGGTGGGAACAGGGCCGCTCTGCCTGTGCCCTGGCAGAGAGTCTCAGCTTCCTCAAGGGCACCTGGGAGAGTAACAGGCCCCACCTCTGGGCTTGCGTGAGAGGGGATGAGTTCAGCGCCCCCTCAGGGCTGGAGCTCCCTGCAAAGCCAATGGGACATTATTATTCACCAGCCTTCCCGACAGTGCCGCCCACTCACCCCATCTTCCCTGGGGGGGAGGGGTGTGACTCATGGGGACTACAGATCGAACAGGGCTGATGGCTGGGGATGGGCGTGTTAGAGCAGGCAAGAGGAGGGAGGGGCCCTCGGCTACTCCAGGTGAGATTTCTCATCCCCCTGGGCCTTTGCATTGGCTGTTCCTCCCTCCTACGCTGCCCTTCCCTGATCTGCCTCTTTCTTAGCTTGAGTTTCTCATGCCCTGGGCAGAGTTGATGATTCTTTCTTCTTTTCCCTGCCAGCAACTTAACCCAGAGTGGCTGGCCGCAGGCACCACCGAGAGACAGGATAAGGGGCTGCACTGGCAGGGGTGGGGGACTCCCAGCTCAGGGACTTCCCCCGTGCGATGCCACATGGTTCCAAATGTTCTAGCAGTTTCCTTATCTGAAAAATGGGGTTAACAAGAGGAGCTACCTCCCTGGGTTTGTCAAGCTTTAAGGAGCTGACGCTGGGAAACGCGTGAATATTGAACATGCCGTGCGTCAGAAGAGCCGGAACTATTTGCTGTTGTTGTCATTGGGGGTCAACTTTGGGCCGAGGAGTTAAAGTCCGGCACAAAACTCTAATTGTCTCGCTTCTTAGTTCCACCCAGGGTGATGGTTTCTCTGAACAGGCAGGGCTGGGATTTGAACCCGAGTCTGTGTAACCCCACAGTGGGTCTTGGGGAGGCTAGGAGGAAGGCATGCCAGCCTGGGGGTTCCCCAGACTCAGAGCCTGCTCTTCCCTTCTGACTCAGCCCAGATGAAACTCAGACGTCTCTGGAATTCCAGTGCCCAGGCTTCAGTTCCGAGGGTGGGCAGCTCCGCTGGGATACCCTCCCTGGAGCTGTCAGGGATGGTTTGCAGGGATGGGTAGAGGGTACACTGAGGCGCAGAGAGGACCAGGAGTATGGCTGGGTGGCACGGCCATGGTGAGGGAAACAGGTTGGAGAAGCCCGGCTTCAATCTCTGGCTGCTTCCTTGTCTTCTCCCAGCCCCAGGGCTACCCCTGGACCCCAAACCTGACACCTCCCCCAGCCCAGCCAGCCCCTAGCCCAAGCCCAAGGCCACACAGGCACAAATCTCCCTGTAACTGATCCAGTGCCGGGATGATCCATTTCTACTTCCCCCATCCTGAAGTGGTTGGGGGTAGCCGTGGGGGAGGGGAAACAGGACCACCCTCTTCTCTGACCCCTTCGCTGTCTCCAGCTCAATCTCGTGATGCTGGAGGGTGGCCCCCAAGGTCCTGCCTCTGCCTGAGGGACCCCAACGCTCACCCAAGCTGCAGAAGCCTCAGGCCTCCATTACCCCAATTTCTATAAAACATTAGTCTCCCTCCAGTTTATTGAGATCGAATTGACGTATAGCCTTGTACTAGTTTGGGGTGTACAGCATAATGACTTGAAGGATGTGTGTGTCCCTAAGTTTATTTAGCATCCATCATCTTGCAGAGTTACAAGCTGTTTTCTTCTTGTGGTGAGAACGTCTATCATCTTACCCTCTTTGCAACTTCAAATACACAAGACAGCATTGTCCACTGTGCTCCCCATATATACCCACCACCCCAGGACTTAGGAACTGGGAGTCTGACTACCTGTGCCAGTCCCCTCTTCCCCGTCTCTGGTTTCTATGAGTTTGGGATTTTTCTTAGGCTCCAATATAAGTGTGATCACAAGGTCTTTGTGACTTACTTTATTCAGCATAACGCACTCAAGGCCCATCTGTGTTGCTGCAAGAGGCAGCATTTCCTTCTTGTTTGTGGCTGATGTAAAATGGTGTCTAAAGATCCTTTAGCCTGGGATTGACCACAGTAGAATCCCCCATTCCATCCCCAGCCCACAGAATAGGGCCCAACTGCATGTGCATGCCGAGGGGTGCAGTGGGCTGGAGGGAGGGGCACAGATGTCGCTGGGTGAATTCAACTATGTGCCAGAGCTCAGGCTGCCCCAGGCCCCCTCAGAGGAAGGGTGAGAAGAGCTTAGTGCTCTGCTCAGGGTCAGCAGCACAGGCTGTGCTAGGACTGGAGCCCTGGGGATCTGGCTGGGTAGGGTGGTGCTCCCATCAAGGCCTCCCCCTCCTCCTCTCTGTCTCAATCTCCTTCAACCAAGGAAATATCCATCCTTGGAGTGCAAACAAGGACAAACAGGTCAAGAAAGCCAGAATCAGGGAGGTGATGGAGAGAAAGTGAGAAATGTGTGAGGAAGAGAACAGGATGGCTGAGGGGCGTGGCCCGTGCTGGACAGTGTGCTCCCTGCTTGGGTGCTCCTTTCTCAGCAGAGGTGACCCACGACCGGAGACTTGAAAAGTCAGAAGGAACCCTCCAGGCAGAGAGGACAGGCAGAGTCTGGAAAAAGCTGATTGTTTTCAGGAACAGAATGAGGCTAATGAGTGAGGGGGGGGCTGGTGGGAGGCAAGGGCCTGGCCAGCTGGCAGGGTCTGGTGTGGTTTGTATTTTATTCCAGTTTGATGGCAAACCTTTGGAGGGTTTTAAGCAGGAGCAAAACCTGTTCTGTCTTTAAAGTGACCCCGCTGGCCCAGAGCCCCGTGGGTGGGCAGGTGCTTGCCTTGCACCAGTGAGGACAGAGCACGGGGACTGGGCTGGGGACAGTAGACATGCTTTGCTGTACAATAGGAAGAGCACAACGAAGGAACTGCAGCTCGGAGGTGGCCCTGCATAGAGGCACAATTATACCCATTTTACAGGTGTAGAAATTGAGAGAGGCAGGCATTTGTCCAAGGAGACATCACTAAGGTCAAATGTAGGTCCTGAGGGCACTTTCTCTGCTCCCAGATAGCCCTCCTTTCCGGGTGTGGCCGGGATGACTCACCACCTGTCTTTGCAGACTAGGAAACTGAGCTGCAGATAAGGTGGCGAGCCTGGATGGGCCCCTGGGCCCCTGAGCTAAGATCTGGGTGCTCTGCCTTCCCGCCATAGACCCGGCCCTCCTGACTTCAGAGACAAGATAAATGCGTAAGACGACAACGTACAGGTGGTGCTCACTGCACATCTCGACCCTGGGTGCTGTCCACACCCAGGGTAGGCGCTGGATGAGGAGCCTCTGGTTTGTGGGCCAGTGGGTGCGAGACTCCCACCTGCCTTCCACGGGGCTCCATTCGCGTGGTGGGTCGGCGTGTGTGCGCGCACGCACATGTGTCACAGTGTATGTGAATATGCAGTGTGGTGCCGTGGGTACTGCAGCTTCTCCAGGAGTGCCAGGCCCCCAGCTGCCCCCTGCTCACACCCGGGGTCCCTTCACTTGTCTGAGGCCCCTGGCTTTTATGCATTATCTTCCAGCCCCGCTAAGGCTTCTTGATGAGAAAATAATTAACCACAGACTCATGTTCTAAGGCTCCCATCCCGGTCTCCTGGCCAAGTTAAAAATAGTCACAATGAGCAGGGCTGCAGGCAGGAGGAGAACAAGAGGCCAAGGGCACCGGGGGCCACAGAGAGGAAGGGGTGTGCTGGCAGGGAGCTCTGGGGTGTGCCTGGGCACAGAATTCAGGGGCGGAGAAAGTGGGGGTCAGGGGCGGGGCTCTGGCTTCATCCCACTGTGACCTCACTGTAGATTCGTGTCACTGCTTCCTCTTTGAATTGAAGGTTTTGACTAGAATTTAGAACTTCCCCTGGATGTGAACAGGTGATACCCCAAACCAAAGCAAAGTCCATAAAAACTGTGGTTAAGAAGTTTGGGAAATGACACCAGGATATGTAAAGTTAAAACAGTTTTTTTTTATTGCTGGGCTTTCCAGAACCTCTTGTTAGCTAAAAATTGTAATTTCTTTGGATAAATAGCACAAGATATTTCATCAGCAGGGAGGGAAGGAGTTTGGGGAGCTCACATTCTCCGGGTATCAGCTCCGATGCCTCTGCTCCTTGGCAGTGTGGAGGGGTGGCGACCAGCCCTGGGGCACGACACCTTGGAGGTGACAGTGAGTTCCCCAGCGGGGAGTATAGATGCGGGGTTTTTCAAACTTCCTTGACTTTGACAAGAGAACCATTCCCAGGTATTCCTGGGTCCAGCATCTGGAGGAATACCCTGTGGGAAACTCCGGGTCCCTTGGTCCCCATGCTCTCCAGTGAGACTTCATGTGGGAGGGGCATTCGCAGTGGTGCCCCATCTCTGAGAAGGTGGCCATGACGTCTGCCCTTTGCTGTCCACCTGGAGGCTGCCCTGCGGCTTGAGGGAAGATGTGGGAGCTGGGAGTCTCAGGGGTTGTGTGTGCGGGGCAGGCGCAGATCACAGCCCGGCAGGATCAGGATCAAAGCTCCAGGCAGTGACCTCACGCAGCCCGGGCCCCACAGCTCGGCAGGGCAGGGCCGCTCAGAAGCAGCAGCCCCACGCTCCACGGCCATTTTCTGGGCGATGGACCGATGGGACTGCGAGCAGGGTGGGCTGGTGTGATGTTCTGAGTGACCACTTGCTGCTGGAGCTCCGTGACTGCGCGGGGCGACACCGTCGGTGGCGGGTGGCGCGGCCCGAGTGTGCGGGTGTGCAGCGCCCCTGCCGCGCCAGCCGTGAGCGCCAGCCCTGCGCAGTGGGCCCGTTGTGGGCGTGGGGAGCCGACGCGCGGCCCGGGAGAAGGTGTGCCGCGGCGTGCGGGAGGGTGTGAGCCTGTGTGGCCCGCCCCCGTCCCGCCCGGAGGCCGGGCAGGTGTGGGCGGGCCGCCGGGACCCCGCCGAGCCAGGGCCGGGAGAGCCGGCGGGAAACAGGAAGCGGGGGGAGGCGCGGCCGGACGGCCGGGAGGCAGGGCGTGCGGGGCGGCGGGGCGGCGGGGCGGCGGGGCGGCTGGACGCGCGGCCCGGGCCGGGGCGGCGATGTGGAGAGACCCGGGCAGCCCCGGTGGCCGTGGGGACGAGGGCGGAGGCGGGGGCGCCGGGGACACCACTCCGCTGCGCCGGCAGAGCCGACGCCCCAGCGCGGACCCGGGAGCCCGAGGCGGCTGCAGCTTGCGGGGTGAGTCTCGGGGGCCGCGGGTTGGTTCGCCCGACGGGCAGTGGGCTCCAGCGACGAGGGCCGGCGGGTCCTGCGGGCGACGCCCCGAAGTAGGATCGGCTGGCTCACGCCGCTCTGGGGCGCCCCTACCGACCCCCGCGCACCGCTCGCCCGCAGACCTCGAGGACGCGGCCATGCCGGGCGGGGCCGAGACTGGGGAGGCCGAAGAGGACGCCGCGGCCGGCTCCGGGTCCGAGGCGGAGGAGGACGCGCTGTGGGAGCGGATCGAGGGCGTTCGGCATCGCCTCACGCGCGCCCTGAACCCGGCCAAGCTCACGCCGTATCTGCGCCAGTGCCGGGTCATCGACGAGCAGGACGAGGAGGAGGTGCTGAGCACCTACCGCTTCCCGTGCCGTGTCAACCGCACCGGTGAGCCGCCGCGGCCCCCGGTCGGCCTGAGCGGGCAGTCCCAGGGTTTTCATTGGGGCGCGACCCTGCCCCGAGCGTCCCCCACTCCCCCAGCGCACGGAGCCCGGGAGTGCAGGGCCAGCGATGTGGTCTCCGGGGCTCTGGTCTCCACAGCAGTAGTGAGATAGTTGTGCCCACTGTCCACCCCTCCCGTCCGGTGGGTCCAGGTTGCCCATACACCCGCGTCTGCGTCTTGTCCATTGTTGGCATCTCCTCCCATTTCCTGGGCCCGTGTTAGAGCAGGGGCTTGATACTTTGTCGGTGCCGCCTGGGCCTGTACCTCCTGGGCACAGCGGGTAGACTTGGCCCCTTTCCTGTGCCCTCTGATCTCCTGGGCTCTCTCCGCCTCCTCCCTCCGGGTGCCACACATGCCTTAGGGAGTCATTTTCCCTGGGTGCTTAAGACGCAGCTTAGCTTTCCCCTCTCCCACAGAGTGTGTCTTTGAACTAGAGCTGACAAAGAGATGAGGGCCCAGTGGTGGGATTTCAGGCACTGGCCGGTGGGACAGGTGTTTTACTTGGCGTCTGGGGAGAGAGAGGACTGCTCTGTGCCATGCTGTGTTTGCTGGTCCTGCACCTGTGTGTATGGGGAAGGGGGCAGGCAGGGGATGGAGGGCTGTTGAAGCGCAGTTGCCATAGGGCACAGGCGGGCTCTCTCCCCAGATGTGTCAACTGCTCAAAAATCTGGGGAACTGGGACCTGGAGTTTGGTGGAAGGGAAGGGAGGGGCCGGGCACTGGGGGCAGTCTTTACTTCAACCCTGGGGCACCCCCGTCACTCCCAGGGCGCCTGATGGACATCTTACGCTGCCGTGGCAAGAGGGGCTATGAGGCATTTCTGGAAGCCCTGGAGTTCTACTACCCCGAGCACTTCACGCTGCTCACCGGCCAGGAACCTGCCCAGCGCTGCTCCATGATCCTCGGTGAGTGGGTGCCACCACCCCAATACCCCCTCACACCTTCCTGACACTGCCCCTGTCATAGAGCCACCCCTGTGAACCTTGCCGAACAGATAGGGAAACTGAGGCAAAGAGTGAGCTGAAGCATTTTGCTCAAGGCCTCACAACAAAGCTGAGGGGGGGGACCTGGATTCTAATCCACTTAGTCCCAGTTTAGGGCCCGCACACTTAACACGGCTCACGGCTCTTTCCCCTCAGATGTGTGTGTGTCAGCAGAGGTGGGTTGACGGTCCCTAGTGTGAAAAGCTTAGATGCCCCACGTGCCTGTAGATTATAAAAATAGAAGGTCTGTCCTTCTTCCTTCAGCTCTGCTCTGCTACTAGCACTTTGTTGCTAGTACTTATGTTATACACACACACGTGTGTGTACGTGCGCGTGCACACACACACACGATTGTCCTATCCATGGGATTTTGCTTTTTCGCAGAACAACCAATTTCAGTGATTCTTCCACATTTGTTAAACTTATTTTAATATCTACTAGGTATGTCATGTCGTAGGTCACTTAGCTTGTCCCCACGTGGACGGATGTCTTGCTTGTGTGCGATGTCTCTGATAAAGCTGGGCGCAGCTTTTCTATGAGCGTCTTTTCGTAAATGGGTGTCCGGGGAGAGATTCTGAGAAGTAAAATTTCTCAAAGAATATGTGCATTACCAGCAGTGTATGAATGCCCATTTGGCTGTATCTTCGTGAATCCTGAGTATAATTTAAAATTTTTTTTTGTCAGTCTGCTCTATCACCCATAATATGTCATCACAGTTTTGAGTATATACTGCACTGAGAGAGCTTACCAGCCACAAAACCTTGAGCAAAGGACTTGAGCTTTCTGGTGTCTTAATTTATCTGACTTTAAAATGGATACAAGAATAGTACCTACCTTTTGGTGTTGTCATGAAGATGAAATAGATTACTATGTGTTAGAGGCTCCTACTGCTATTATTAATATAGCTGGTGAGCTGGAGCATATTTTCTTATGTTGATTAACTGTTTTTGTTTTAGGATTTGACTACTGATAGTTTTTATTTAGTTGTTTGTCTTATTGATTTGTAGGAGCTCTTTATATATTGTGACTCTGAGTCTTTGTGATATTTTCTCCTGCACCGTTTCCTTTTAACTTTGTTACATCTTCATGTTTCAGAAGATTAAACTTTTATGAGGATTTGTCCATCTTTTCTCTTGTAGTTCTGGTTTTTGCACCTTGTTTAGGAAGTCCTTCTCTACCGCCAAAATTATCAAGACATATTCTAGAATTTTTTCTAGTGTTCTTATGGGTTGGGTTTTTCTGTGCAGTCTGCAGTCCTAAATTTTATTGGTCTGAACTGACTTTTCTCTCTTCTGTCCCTGCAGATGAGGAGGGGCCAGAGGGCCTGACCCAGTTCCTGATGACAGAGGTGCGGCGGCTTCGGGAGGCTCGGAAGAGCCAGCTGCAGCGGGAGCAGCAGCTGCAGGCCCGGGGCCGGGTGCTGGAGGAGGAGCGGGCAGGGCTGGAGCAGCGGCTGCGAGAGCAGCAGCAGGCTCAGGAGCGCTGTCAACGTCTCCGGGAGGACTGGGAGGCCAACAGCCTGGAGCTGCTGCGGCTCAAGGACGAGAACTACATGATCGCCATGCGCCTGGCACAGCTCAGCGAGGAGAAGAACTCGGCGGTGCTGCGCAGCCGCGACTTGCAGCTGGCGGTAGGGGCTGGCAGGGGTAGAGTTGGCAGGGGCAGCTTTTGCAAAGAGTGGTGATAGAGTGGGGAACAGTCCCAGCCCCTGCACCCTGGGGGTGTGTTTCTCACTTGTGATCTGGGGATGTGGACAGTGCTTATTTTACTGACTTAAGATTGTCCTCAAATGGGGGGTGATTTTGCTCCCCAGAACATTTGGCGATGTCTGGAAAGGTGTTTGTTTGGCATCTGGTGTGGATGCCTCTGCTAAACACCCTCCAGCACCACGACCAGCAGTCGTGGACAGCGCGGTGTCTGGCAGTCAGTGCTCACGCTGGTGTCGTCCTCAGCCGTTGCTGCTGTCGTTATTAAATGCCACCATGTGCCAGGCGGGTCCCCTGCGTCACGCTATCTAGTCCCACTAAGGCATCCTGGACCAGGTTCTTGTTTGGAAATACACACCTAGGCTTGTGGTCACGAGGCCGGGAAGTCCACAGCCTGGATTTGCACCAGTGCCTCCTGGCACTGGTGCTGCCCCCTCCCCATGCTGTTATGCCTGCTCCCCATCCAACTGAAACCTCCCCTGTGCTCCCCAGCAGCCAGAGAGGCCCCACCTCTTACAGGGGAGAAACTGAGCCTCACTTTCTTGTTGGGACTTAGCATGGTGGGGAGAACTGGTTTTACAGCCTGGGGAATTGTTCTGAGGATTTAAGGAGCTAAGCCTTGTTAAGGATTTATGAATGCAGCAGCCGTGCGCGCAGTAGGCTCACTGCAGCCAGACTGTGTGGGGTTTCCCGGAGGTGGGGAGCATTCCAGCCGTGGGATTTGGAGTCCTCTGACCCCATGAGCTTGGGCCATGACTGCAGGGTTGCTGGTGCTCACAGGTGCCCGGGGACAACAGGTGGTGCGTGAGGCTGTATGTGTGGGTGCACAGGTGTGCGGGAGCCTGCGGCTGTGCATGCCGGCGGGCTGGTGTTGGGGGGACCAGTCCTGATCGGGAGCATTGAGGCCGCAGGTTGACCAGCCCTGCCTTGAGGTGTAGGTGGCCACTTTGAGGTTGTGAAGTGACCGTGCGCTGTCATCTGGGGCCCTGCTTGGTGTTTGGCGTGAGGTGGCTGTCTGGACCTGCAGACTGGCAGCGCGCTGGGTGAACAAGTCTCCGGCAGGGTGTCCGTCTCTGCTTCAGCATCCTCACCCTGGCAGTGGGAGGCCATGGTGGAAGATGATAGGACAAGGGGATAGTGCCCCCTGATTCCCCAGGCACAGTCCTGCCTGCTTACCTTTGAGGGGATGGGGGTACCATTATCACACCCACTTATGGATGAGGAAACTGAGGCACAGAAATTGGTTACATCCGTTTTCCAGGGTCCCCAAGATGGAGGCATTTCTGATTTTGCTCTTGGCACTTCTGGGGTGATGTGGGCAGCGGGTGGGGTGCTGGGTGCCCTCCCTTCACCTGTGACCTCTCCTTCTGAAGTGGGTGTGAGATGTTCTCGGAAGAAAGGGCTTTGCTGCCCAGTGGCATTGGGCCTGTCTCCCCTTGGCTTGGCAGTGGCTGTGGATTGCGTCTCTGGAAGTGGCGGGTGTGTGCGCGTGACTGGGAAGTGTGTTGGACCCTCTGGGGTCTGCAGGGGTGGGGGTGGAGGCATGAAGAAGCATTGGAGGGGCCTTTGGGTGCCTGCAGGTTAGCTGCAGGTGCACCTAGTTTGGCTACCTGGGAGGCCAGTGTCTGCCTCTAGGAGAGGCTGCCATTTCCCAGGTTAAGGGAGGAAGGGGGTGATTCAACGCATAAAATTTTCCTTACATGCAGTGCCATAAACTGACCTTAACTTTTGGGAGCGTGTCTGCCACGGCATTAACAAAGGCACTGCAGATGGAACTGAGCAGAAGACTGCTCGGGTCCCCTCCCCCCATGGACAGGTGCATGGTGGCTGTGATTTAATTCCGTGTTTTATAAGGTGCAAATTTAATGAGCTGTTATTTCTAAGCAACATAAACTTAGGGGACGAACGCTATAATTTTGTGCTAAGTGAGCTTGTTCGCCAGGATTAAATGCATCTGTATCTCCTGGCTCTCAGCGCCTCCAGGTGCCGTCCCCTGGGCTCAGCAGGGAGCCAACAGGGCAAGTCAGGCCTGCCTGGTGTGTGGCTGTGGTTTGCTGGTTTGCAGGCGAGGGTGCGGCCACGCCTGCCCCCGGAGCTAGCTGTCTCTCTCTGGCGGCTCACAAAGCGTGTTTTGTGAGGGGAAAGGAATGCAAGAGTCATTAATTTCTTTCTGGGTCCCTTGCGGAGGAGTGGACTGTTAATTCATGCATCTGCCTAATCCAGGCTCCAGAGCCTCATGTGCACGTGTGTGTGCTTGTGTGTGTGTGTGTGTGTGTGTGGTGTTGCCATGCTGGACTCTGAAGGGTGGGGGGCTGCAAGTCATTTTCCAAGAGAGGCCAGGGCGCTCCACGGGCACCAGATGTTGGCATGCCTGAATGCAGAACCATAGGTCGCTGTGACCTTTTCCCAGCCGTGACTTCATCTTGTGGCTGGCCACCTGCTGCTCTTGTCACCATGTAGCCGCCTCAGACCCCGTGTGAACTGGGAAAGCAGCTCCTCTGTGTGACTCCAGCAAACCGGCCCTGCAGCTCTGCGGTCACTCGGTCACTGGGCAGCTGCCACCCAGCCGCTAGCAGGTCCAGCTGGTACAGGCCCCCCGGCCGGTGATAGGCTGGCTCTGGGACTGAAGCGCGAAGATGGCCACGCTGCACTCCTGGCAGCTTCAGCGTCCCTGCCCACCAATTTTGCTTGATTCTAGCAACAACTTTGGGAGACCGGGGTGGAGTGGGGGGATCGACTGGGCCCATTTTATTGATGAGGAGATTGAGGCACAGAGAGAGACTGTGACTTGCCAAGGCCATGCTGAGCTAGAGGCAGATGGGCCCGGCCCCTGGCTCCCTCTCTCCTTGCTCCCACCCTCCTCTTCCCCCATCAGGCCACGACTGGGCTACATGGCTGACACCCAGTATCCAAACTTGGGGACCTGGGGGCACGTCGCCACGCTGTAGCACGTCAGCTTGCACCCTTGGAGGGTGGCCTTGCTGCCCCCTTTCTTCCTTGTCCCTTCATATATAAGACCAGGGAGGACCCTGGCTCAGGCCCCACAAGGAGTCTGGAGGCCCCCAAGGAAGGGACCCACCGCCGAGGGTGGCCTCTCCCTGATGACTGGTGTCTTGGGCCCCAGGTGGATCAGCTCAAGCTCAAGGTGAGCCAGCTGGAGGAGGAGTGCGCCCTGCTGCGGAGGGCCAGGGGGCTGCTCCCCGGGGCCGAGGAGAAGGAGAAGGAGCCCGACGGTGCAGACCTGGTCTCGGAGCTTCGCGCTGAGAACCAGCGGCTCATGGCTTCTCTGCAGGAGCTGCAGGAAGGGCTGCAGCAGGTAGGAGGCTGGCCGGTGGGCCGGCCCTCGCTGCTCGCTGGTCCTCCCGAGCCGGGTTGCTGAGTATTCTAGACAGCGGCTTCTGGAGCTGCATCATCTTAAGCTCTGAGTGGGGGGCCCCTAGACCCCCACTCTCCCTGGGTTCTGGGGTCTCTCGGTGGCCCCAGGATGTCGTCGGCCCCAGGATGTCGTCGAACATCCTGAAACCTAATTTTGGCGTGGGCATGTTTTGGAGAGAGGGCCCCCAGCTTTCCTCGAACTTGCAGAGTCTGTGACCCCGAGAGGTTGAGAACCCGGAGGTCTGGGTGGCCCTGAGGCTGGCTCAGTCTCGCGGGAGGTCGGTGACAGCATGTCTGTCTCCGCTATTGCTCCACACAGGAAGTGGGGATGGGAGTCAGGGCTCTGGTGTACTTCGCAGGGTAGGGGGTGCCTGGCCGGGGGGTGGTTCAGGGCTGGATTTTGGGCGTGGGCCTAGTTCAGTCCTGTGAAGACCCCTTGTTCCCGGGGCAGGAATAGGCCTTGGAAACAGCCACCATCTGTGGTCCTGGCTGTGGGGGTGGGGTGGGGGCCAGAGCAAGAGAGAGGCGGCCTGGTTCTTGTTTAGCAGTCAGATGCTGGCTGAATCCCTGGGCATGTTCATCCCCTTACCTCATCTGCACCCCAGATGTTCCCTGGAGGGCGGGCAGGGCTGATGGGCCCACACCCACTCTGAGGCCCATGTGGAGAAACTGAGGTCCAGAGAGGTCAAGGCCCTTGGCCAAGGTGGCCGAGCTAGTGGGCTTTGTGTCCCCCCGCCCCCCACTCAAGGTGGGCCCAGGGCCAGAGACTGAGAGTCCTGACCTCTGACCTCCAGGAGGCCAGCCGGCCAGGGGCCCCCGGCTCGGAACGCATCCTTCTGGACATCCTGGAGCACGACTGGCGGGAGGCACAGGACAGCAGGCAGGAGCTGTGCCAGAAGCTGAATGCCGTGCAGGGGGAGCTGCAGTGGGCAGAGGAGCTGCGGGACAAGGTCCGGCCCCTGCCCCGCCCCCTGCCCCCGCCCCCTTCCCACCGGCTCCTGCTCCCCCCCCTCCGCCCGCCCTGCCTTCTAGTCCGCAGCCTGCTTGGGGGTGGGGGCCTCGGCCTGCGGACTCAGCCACCTCCTCTGAAGATGCTGCATTAACAACTGCAGTCACTCCTCCCAGCTGATTGAGACACGACAGGGAGCAAAGCAGAGGCCTCTGCTCGGCGGAGGGTCCCTTCCTGCAGGGAGACAGACAGTGCGAGGCTGAGTTATGCGCTGGCGGGAGGACGACAGGGACGCAGGGATGGGAGCAGGGTGCTGCTGAGGCGGGGAGGCCCAAGTCGGCTGTTTTACCGCCATCTTACAGACTAGGTGCCCGAGCCAGGGAGGTGAAGGCGGGGGGCTAGACCATGCCCCTAGTCCTCCCTGCCCGGGGGTGGGCGCTTGGCTTTGGGGCTCGGGCTGGTCTGACCACGGAGCCCAGCCTCTCCCCCAGACTGTCGGGCACTTGCTGGCTAGTGTCGCTCGCCCCTAGCCTGGGTCTGACTGGTACCTCCACCCCGCCTGGCCCTCAGTACCTGCAGGAGATGGAGGACCTGCGGCTGAAGCACCGCACGCTGCAGAAGGACTGCGACCTGTACAAGCACCGCATGGCCACCGTCCTGGCCCAGCTGGAGGAGATCGAGAAGGAGCGGGACCAGGTGAGCCCCGCCTGCCACGCCCGCGGCCCCCCGGCCTCTGGTGTCTGAGCAGGCGCAGACAGCAGCATGCGGCTCCATGGTAGAAGGACTCTCAAAGTGCTCGGATTGGTCGAGGCTGGGGCAGGAGGGCCAGGGCGCAGGCCCACTGGGCTCCTCGCCCCTTTAACACGCCTGGCTCGCCTGAGCTCCTGGGCCGGTTAGGAAAGTTGGCCCCTGCTCCACTGTTTCTGAACCCCGTGTTCCCTTCATAAAGCACGAGGCCTGCGCACTTGCAAATACTTGCTGATGAAGAGGTTCCCAACAGGGCTGGCTCCCTGGCCCTGGGTACCACGACCTTCATCTCCTGAGGCTGTGGTTAGGCGGAGGACCTCGAGCCTGTTCCGCACCCCAGCCCTCCTTGAGTGAACCTCCCCATGCAAGGGGGAGCCCAGGAGGTTATGCCCCTGGAGCAAGTTTGAGCCCCCCCAGAGGAGTTGCATGGGCCTTAGGGTCCCCTGGTGGGCTGGATGAAGATGCGGGTGACTAGGTGGTCTGGAGTGGGGCCCCAGAAACTGTACTTCACGCGGCTGCCCCAGCCCCTAGCCCTCAGAGGCAGCGGGCGGGGTGCCCAGACCACAGGCGCAGCACTCAGGGACGTTGGTTTTCACTGTGGGGAAAAGTGCTTGGGTTGCCAGGGGCCAGGTTTGAATCCAGGCTCCCCCACTAGCCAGGCTGCTGTGGGAAAGCCCCAGCACATAGTAGGTCTCACAGAAGAGTCTTAAGTTCTTCTTGGGATATGGGAACAGCTTGGACTGTGCAATTAGACGGCCTGGCTTTGAGACCCAGCTCTGGCTCCACAGCTTGGCCCCGGGCGGGACAATGCGAATACCTAATGTGGACACTCGAGTGGAGGTTGAACGAGGGGTCTTAGCAGCGGCCCAGGCACTTGGGAAGAGCTTCATCAACGTGAGGCCACGAGCCCATTGCCCCTCATCTGCGTCCGAGAGGGGGAGACCAGGCCTGCTGAGCCATGTGGCTCCTGCAGCTGCTGGCACCAGCACCCCCTGCTCGCTCTTTCCAGGCCATCCAGAGCCGCGACCGGGTCCAGCTGCAGTACTCCCAGAGCCTCATCGAGAAGGACCAGTACCGCAAGCAGGTGCGCGGCCTGGAGGCTGAGCGGGACGAGCTGCTGACCACGCTCACCAGCCTGGAGGGCGCCAAGGCCCTGCTAGAGGTGCAGCTGCGGCGGGCTCAGGGCAGCGCCTGCCTCAAGGTGAGCAGCGAGGAGGTGCAGGTCCCAGTAGAATGAGGGGCCCCGGCGGAGCTCTTGGCCCAGGCTGGGAACACTGGGATGTGGCGGGAGACTTGGGCGTGGGTGAGACTCGGGCGGACCAGCAGGGGGTCTCAGCTGGGAGGGAGAGTGTGCAGGACCCGAGGGTGCCGGTGACGGGGGTGGGATGACATCAGACCCATTGGGAGCTCTCAGCCGGCCTGGGAGGTGCAGGTTATGGGAGAAAGTATGTGGGTCCTGGCTGGAGCTAACTCTCCCCCTGCACCCCCACCTTGCCACTCTGGCGCAGGGCATGCTGGTCTTGGAGGGAGTTCGCGGCCAGGACGGAGAATATGCATGTTTAGGGGGACCCTCAAGCTGGGGTGGCTGTGGTTGGTGTTCCAGGAAATGGGATGGGAGCATGCGGGTGTCTGAGTTTTGGGGTTGCTCCTGGGACAATAAGAATAGTTTGAAGCCTGTCCCTGCATACACGTGGAACACCAAACGTGCCCCCAAAGCTCTCAGACACCAGCTAGTCAGTTCCCTCATTGTGCAGAGCCCAGAAAGGGTCAGGGTTTCCCAAGGTCACACAGCCAGCCAGCACTGGAGCCAGGCCTAGACCCCCAGAGAAGCAGATACCGGTCCGCAGGCCGTTGCCAGGAACTTTGTCTTTTCCTGTCGGCTTTGCCCGAAGGTGATCAAGCATTTGAAGCACTGGAACTTGGAGGACTAGGACACAGGAAGCAGGGACCTGTGGCTTCTCACTTGTGACCCCCTCAGTGGCTCTTGTGCTCTTAGGTAGCGCTGAAGCCCCTGCCCTCACCCTCCCGAGTCTGGTTCTCCATCTTTTAGTTCCCGGAATCTGTCAAACATCAGCCTCAGGGTGTTTGCACATTCTGTTTGCAATACACTGCCCACCGCCTAGGCCATCCTGCCCGTGTTTATCTACTTTGCATCTACTTCTTGAGCTCTCAGCTCAAACCCCACTTTCTTTCTCGTGCTCTCCTCTGGGGCCTTTGAGGGCCGCCCCTGCCCTGGCACCTTCCTTCCTGCTCTCTTGGCAGCTTGGGGTCATTTCCTTCCTCTGCTCATGCAGTTTGCTTCTCCTTGGGAGCTCCATGAGGGCAGGGAGCTGGCTCCGTCCCCCTGTGGGCTGCTCCTGGCACGCAGTGGGCATTAGCAGATGACCCCAGCTGGCCCTGGCCCAGCACCGCTGACCTCTTCCCCCTCCTCCCCCAGGCCTGTGCCTCCTCCCACTCTCTGTGCTCCAACCTCAGCAGTACTTGGAGCCTGAGCGAGTTCCCCTCCCCAGTGGGAGGCCCGGATGCTGCTGGGGAGGCCGCCATCGTGGGGGGATCGGAGCCCCACCTCTCGGTAAGATATTGCTCCGACCTGAATGTGGGGGAGGACGCTGATCTTAGAGTCCCCAGCACGGCCAGCGTCCAGGCTGCTGGTGCCTCTGTTTCCCTTGAGTACACTGAGGCCCACAAGGCCGGGCACCTTCTTGGCACCCCCAGAGCCAGCTCCGCCTCACGCTGCCTGTGCTGGCAGACCTGGGCGCCATTCACACGCTCCCAGCTTGCAGAGCCCACCCCCCCATCGGGCCCCTGTTCCCATCTGTGGGATGGCCACAAGCTAGGAGCTTTGAGGTGTGGGGGGTGCGGCGGGAGTGACCCAGGCCCTGTTGGGTGTTTCAGGAGGAGGCGATGGACAGCGAGAAGGAGATCAACCGTCTCTCCATCCTGCCCTTCCCCCCGAGTGCTGGCTCCATCCTCCGCCGGCAGCGTGAGGAGGATCCTGCACCCCCTAAGAGGTAAACAGTCTGGGGAGAGACTGGTGAGGGGCCAGGGGGTAGGATGGTTATCTCCTGAGAAAGAGCACATTCCAAAATTCCCATGTCAGAGTCAGGCCTGGCTGTCACCTCCCTTACTGCCTGTCATGGCTGGGCTCTGGAAGCCGGGTTCCCCAGACCCGGTGGCTGAGCTCAGGGGTTCAGCCAAATCCAACAGGCAGTCGGTTCAGCCTGAGCTGAGCACCTGGCAGGAGAGTCCCAGCGCGGGTCAGGCCGCGGAGACACTCACTGGGGAGAAGCTGGGGCGGCTCAGGGCGGGGGTGCGGAGAATATCTCCAGGGTTAGGGGCCTCGGGCAAGGGAGCTGGGCCAGGGTCCTGGCATCAGGCATATCTGCGGGTGCCAAGACTGGAGGGGCTGTCCCCCTTTTGGCGTCTGTCCCCCATCCTGGCCTTCCCCTGTAAGTTGCTTCCTTGTGAGACCTGGGCACGGGGAGCTTGCTGGGATGTGCGCACCTGCCACGGCTGGGGTGGGCGGCGCGGTCATGGGCCAGAGTGGGCAGCAGACTGGGGCCACAAGGGACCCAGGGAGAAAGTGAGGGTGAGTTCAGGGAGAGGCGTCCAGGATGGGGTGGCGTTAAAGGACAAGCCAGGGCATTCTGGGAAGAGAGACATGAGGCACCGGTCAGAGGGGGCTGCCTGCTTTGTGCGGGGGTGCTGAGGGGCCAGCCTGCGTCTGCAGGGCTGCGGGAACTTCTGGGGGCATCGGGCAGGAGGAGGGGATGGGGCCGGTGCCGCTGTGTCAGCCCTGCCCCCTCCGCCCTCTCTCTGCCCAGGTCCTTCAGCAGCATGTCGGACATCACAGGTAACAGCCGGGGGCTCTGCAGGGAGGGCCCGTTCCAGAGCTGGCTTTTGTACCTTCTATGCCGCCTGCTCTGCCCAGGGCCTGCGCCCCCCTCCCTGGGCCCCACTGTGTCCTGCCCCAGCAAGAGGTTCTGCTTGGGGGCTCCTGGGGGTGTTAGTCCACCCTGAGCCCACCCTGTCCCCCTCCTGGCTGTTCCTGGCTCTGCTCTGCGGGGGTCCTCCTCACTCCTGGCCGATCTTCCACCCTCCCCTGGGAAACGGGTCACCTGGTGGCCCGGTCAGCTCTGAGCCTGGTGGGTCCATCATATTCCTGGGACCTCAAAGCCCCCCTGAAATTCAGGTCTCTGGATTCTGGGCTATCCCTGGCCTTGGGTGGGGGAAGGGGGCGGCCGACTCAATGCCTCTTCAAGGGCCCCAGCCCTCCCTGTTTCTCAGTCTCGCACCCCTGAACCCCACTCCTCCCCCTGCAGGGAGCGTGACACTTAAGCCCTGGTCCCCCGGCCTGTCCTCCTCCTCGTCGTCCGACAGCGTGTGGCCTTCCGGAAAGCCAGACGGCGGCTTGGCCAGGGGCTATGGCCCGGATCTCAACAGGTACTGCAGCTGTGCAGGGTGGGTGGGACTGTGGCGCTGGGTCCCAGATTCCTGGGGAGGGTGAGCAGGGGGGAGGTGGGAGGGGACAGTGGCTAAGCCTTTGCCTTGTGCAGCTGTCAGAAGATCAAGGTTTTTAGACACAGGCAGACTTGGGATCCAAATCCTGTTGCCGCCATTTATCTTCATGGCACCTGGGCTGCTCCCTTCACTCCCTGGGCCTCAGTTTCCTTATGTTAAAGGGGAGAGTGGTCTCTTACAGGTGGGTGTTTGAGGCTTAGGACTCATGGCAGGAAAGCACCCAGCTTTGCCAGGGGGGTAGCAGATGCTTTGCAGGGGGCGGTTGTTTTTTGGGCCGACGCCTGCGCACCTGACCGTGTGACTCTGAGCTCCCGGCGCGACCCCGCCGCCCAGCAAAGCTTGGAGCTTTGGGCTGGTGGGGCCACCGCTGGCGCCCCCGCAGCTGGAGTGGCCACAGACTCTAGTGACCATCAGCCCCTGCGCACTGCAGGCGGGCGGTGAGCTGCTTGTGGCCTGGTTCAGACTTGCCTTGGATCTCGGGAGGGGTTGGCAGTAGGGGGGTCACGCTGAGAATGTGGCCTTTGAACTCAGCCTTTGGGAGAGAGCAGGTGGGGGGTGCAGCTGGGGAGGGAGAGGGCAGCGGTTGTCCAGGGACTGGCGGAGTTTGGTGGTGACTGGAGCAGGCCGGGGAGGGGCTCCAGGGGGGAAGGAGGAAAGTGGGGCTGGGCCGTGCCGCAGCAGCTTTGTGAGTCAGGCGAGGAGTGTGTGGACTTTGGCTTGTGCTCTCTGGAAACCTGGGTGGGTTGAGCCATTACTAAATGCAAGGCCAGCTGCAAAGCTTGCTATTCTCTCTGTCCTGGGAGATAGGCATTGTGAGGCTTATCCTTGTTCTGTAGAGGAGGAAACTGATGCTCAGAGAGGTTAAGCGACTTGCTGGAGGTCACACAGCAGGAAGTGCCTGGGCCTGGTCCACAGAGCCCTGCTCAGATGTGGGTTTTGGGAAGGGAGTAAGAGCCCTGGATGTCAGAGGTGGAATGTGGGGGCTGCTGGACCCAGAGGACGGGTCACACAGGACATCAGGGCGGAGCAGGGTCGGGGCCTCCCACCTCCTGGAAGCAGCTTGGCCAGGCCCCTGCCCCCATCTGCACCCGGCAGCGGGCCGATGTGACATTGTTTCTCCCTGTGCAGGACGTGCTTCTGGGGGAAGGGGCGGAGGCGCCTCCCTTCCTGCCTGCCGTGGCCCTTCCTCCAGCTCAGGCCTGACGCAGGGGGGCTTGGCTGCTGTCCAGGGGGTGCGGGATGTCTCAGGCAGCAGGAGGCTCTGGCCCAGCCCCGGCCTGGGCCCCACGATCACGGGGGCCACCTCTGCCGCCTACCCCCTTCCCGCGGAGGAGGGAGAGGGGTGATGAACACAGATTAGGGTGGGGACGAGTGGTGGACAGAGAGAGAGAGGTGGACAGATGGCTATAGAGGGACATGGTGTGTGGAGGGTGGTGTTCAGCTCAGTGGCAGAAGACACGACTTTGGGGCTGAAATCCCAGCTTGGTCACTTGCAATTTGGGGGCAAGGCAATTTCGAGTGTTTCCTGCTCTGTGAAATGGGGTCACAATGTTGCCGGTGCCCTGGGGGCCTTGTGAGGGTCCCGGATGCCAGCCAGAGTGCTTAGGCTGCCCTGGCTCTTAGCGGGTGGGAGCTCTTAGCCTCATTATTGCCGGAGTCTCCCAGGAGACCTGCGGGGCTGGTATCTTTAGCCCCAGGTACTGATGAGGGAAAGGAGGCCCAGAGAGGCAGGAATTGGTCATCAGGTCTCTAGGTGCTGGGCTGGGGGATTCCCCTTGCATTCCTTCCATCTAAGCTACTTTTAAGCTCGTGTTCCTGTTGGGGACCTGCTACTGGCTGGGTCTTTCCAGTTCCCCTGGTTTCCCCTGCCCTGCTCACCTCTGGGATAACGGACAGTGGGAGTGCTGGGCTAGGCCAAAGGGTGGACAGACAGACAAACGGACTGGGTGACGGTGAGGGAGAGCCGAAGAGGGCCAGTGGGGTGCTGAGTTGGGGGATGTCGGGTGCTGTCTCCCCTGTATAGAGTGATCTGTATGGCACGTTACACCTTCCAGGGCAGTGTTCTGGGAACTTCCTGAGTTCTAACTCATCAGCCGGGCAACTAGCGAGCGAGAGATGGGGGTGTTGGGGGCGAGAGGTTAAGCAGCCAGGCTCTCTGGCCCTGGACTTCCTGCTGGCCTCTCCATGCCACTTTTCTCAAAGTCTTTTGTCAGAAAGCCACAGGCCTCACGCGTGCCTGGACAAAGGGTCGTGAGACAATGGTAGACTCTACTTCGGGGGAGGCAGGCTGGTGTTTTCCATTTCATTCCATTGAAATAACAGTGCTGGTGGGGGCTCAGGTAATTTCACAGCCCACCCAGGCAGGGCTGGGGCCGTCGGACTTCCACCTCCACCTGTGCTATCTTGATGCTGTCTGAGCCTCACACCAGCAAGCGAGCTGGACGCCGTGGTTGTATTTGCTTTGTGGACTGCTACCCAGAAGCAGCTAGCTCACTCCCCGGGCCAGGCCACAGTTGCCACTAATGCTTGGCTTGGAGTGGACCATGTGGCTCCAGCCGTCCAGCCACTGGGCAGCACGGCCACGCCCAGCCTCAGGTCTCCCAACTCTGCCTAGGTCTTTCCGTTCCTTGCTACCAGGATGCAGCTAGGATTGCCTGGGAATGAAGGGGGCCTGTGAAGCAGCTCTGATGCCTACAGCACCCATGTCCAGCCCAGGCCGGCTCTCTATTTTGACTGAGACAGGCCCCTGGGGCCAAAGGGTTACAATCTGCCTGGGTACTGACTGGGTTAAGGCCTCAGGCTGCCAGCAGGGGGCAGTGTGGCTGTGTGCAAACTGCAGCTGCCAGGGTGGGTGGGGAGATGGGTGGACGCCGGAGCTCTGCCTGCGCCCCTTCTTCAGCTGAGGCTCATTGCTGACCCTGCCCTACCCCCTTCCCCAGTACCATGGCCGGTGAGTCCTGGAAGAGACTTAGGTCAGTTTTCTCTGAGCCTGGCCACACGGCCTCCCCAGTCCGCATCAGGAACAGGCAGGGTCCGGTCAGGCGGGGGATCTCGGTGACTCTGTCTAATCACTACTGGCTCCCACTGCCCGTGAAATCAAGGCCCGCCGCCTCCATCCTGGGCCCCCGAAGGCTGGCTCTAACTTGCCCTTTCCGGATGTTAAATTAGTTAATTAGGGCAGGAGCTCTGCCTGTGTCTGGCACATGGGAAGCACCCAGTAAGTGTTTGCTGCTATTATTATTGATGTTGTTATTCCTTCTTCCACACATCCTGCATTCTGTCCTCCACACCTCTGTGCTCGCCAGCCCTCCAGCCCCGCCTCCTCTGTCTCCCCCAGAATGCTGGGCTGCTGCTTCCCCGGGAAGCCGCACTCCTCTGCTTGCGCTGTAGCCTCTGACCTCTGTTGTCCCAGTAGACGCTCCTGCCCCGACTGTGAGCACAGTGAGCTTTCATGAGGCACCTACTATGTGCCACACGCAGCGTTCCATGCTAGGGATTGAGGTGAACACAACAGCAGGCTGGCTCTCGGGGTGTTCTTTCTGATAGAGGAGGCAACCCCACTCGGGGTACAGGTGGTACACTCTGGCCGGCAGCTTTGTCCCCGGTGGCCAGGGGTCTGGGAGGGAGAGGGCACTTTTGACCTGAGCTTTGAAAGATGAGCAGATTTGTCAGGCAGAGAAGTGGGGGAAGGGCATTCCAGGCAGTGGGCACAGCAGGTGTGATGGCCCCCTGGGGTAGAGTTGGGGTGGGGCAGTCATTGGGATACTTGGAGAATCACTGTGGTCCCCCAAGAATGTTGACCTGAACCAACATACCGTCTGGGACTCTTAATTCCTACCTTCTTTCTGCCTTCTTAGGTCTCTGGCCATCCGAGTGTCCCGCAGGAGCCCCCCTGGGGGGCCTGAGCCCCAGGACAAGGGTCCAGATGGCCTGTCATTCCTTGGGGACAGCTGGTCTGGGTCCCCGGTGCGGAGCCTGCTGTCTGGACCTGGGTCTGCCAGGGTGGACTCACGGGAGGTGAGGCTCCGCCCCTTGGATGTGGGGGCGGAGCAGTGTGTGTTTATTTTTAGCTGAGCACCCTCTGATTGGTGGATCTTCGGTCACTGGGTGGAGTTTCTGGGGATTGGCAGCCATTAAGTGGGAAATGATTGGGCAGGGCCTGGGAGGTGGGGCGGGCCGAAGCAAGGGCCAGGTCCCCGCCCTTAAACATGGGAAAGACCCGCATAAGCTAGGCTGGTTGGCGGTGCTGTCGATGGGAGCAGGTTTTGACTGGGCAGGCATCCTGTGAGGTGGGTCATCTGAATGATGAGTTGAGGTCCACTTCTACCCCGGTCTTCTTCCAGCCCCAGGGCTGTTCTGCCCTCGGAAGCCCACTTCTTTCCCTGCCTGGGTCGGTTTTCTTCCAGCCAAGGGTGGAGGCTGCTGGCCTGGAGGGGGCGGGCCTGGAAGGAGAGGCTCCGCAGAGAACCTTGCCCTGGACCCAGGCGTCCACGCTCCCCTTCTTGATCGACTCTAAAGGTAAGTCGGGCCTGGGAGGAGGAACCGTGAACTCCTGCAGGTCAGCTCTGGAAGGTCAGAGCCAGGGGCCCGAGAGGGCCAGTGTATGGGGAAAGACAATCCACAGACCGCGGTTCGAGTCCTGGTTCTACCCTTAGTGGGCTTGGTGACCTTGGACACGTCTCCATCCTCTCTGGGCCTCAGACACTCACACTTTTTTGGACTGTCAGGAAAATTGCTTTGTTTAGGTGAATCAAAAGACAGAAATAGCACGGAATCATTAAGGCAATCATTAGGGGGCCTGGTAATGGCCACAAGGTGTGTAGAGAAGGCTGTTTTAGCCACGAAGCTGGGGTCAGCGCAGTGTCATGTGGGTAATTGATTCCGCTGAAACCATGAGAACGGTGACAGGAACTGTTCTTACCTGGATGCTTTCGATGCCTCCTAATGGTGTTGGGAGGGACGTGATTAGTGATTAGTGATTGTATGGATATGTGTTAGATACACGATGGGATGCTAATTATTTTTCTGCTGGTGTCATATATCTCCTTGCTTTTTCAAACATCTTCCCAACTCTGATTCTCAGTTCAAGAAGGGAAGGTGGGTGCTGTCAGATCTCAAGAGGGTCCCAACTGACATCACCTCCTCCCCTTGTCCTCCTGCCCCCCGTCCTGTCCACCCAGCCTGCCAGTCCTTCCACGAGGCCCTGGATGCCTGGGCGAAGGGGCCAGGCGCCGAGCCCTTCTACATCCGAGCCAACCTCACCCTGCCTGAGCGGGCAGACCCCCACGCGCTGTGCGTGAAAGCCCAAGAGATTCTGCGGCTGGTGGACTCGGCGTACAAGCGGCGGCAGGAGTGGTTCTGCACGCGGGTGGACCCCCTCACGCTGCGGGACCTGGACCGGGGCACCGTGCCCAATTACCAGAGGTGATGCAGAGCCTGAATGAGGGTACACTGGAGCTGGGGCCAGGCTGGGGACTGTCTCCTTCCTGCAGCCCCTCACCGTCCTCTGGGACAGCATGGGGGGGCTAGAGAAGAGGAAGTGAGGAGCTCCCTTCTGTGAATGCATGACGTGACTCTTCCCCCCCCCCCCCCCAGAGCCCAGCAGCTCCTAGAAGTTCAAGAGAAATGTCTGACCTCCAACCGGCACCGAGGGCATCGCAGTAATGTGAGCAGGCCTGGGTGGCAAGGGTGGCAGGGTGGGGGTGCCAAGGGTGGGCTCTAAAGGGCAGAGGGCAGGCCCAGTGACAGGCAGCTCTGTGCTCCTCCACCGGGATTTAGTTGATCATTTACTATGTGCCCAGCAAACAGAAGAACAGCTGGGCGCACTGCCAGGGAAGTTGAGATGTTTAAACGAGAGCACGCCTGTGCTCAGAAGTATGCCTGGCACACGCTAAACCCTTGGCAAAGACAGCATCACAGCCCCTTTTCCAGTTCTTGGATAAGGGCGGGGCAGGGCAATCCCCGCTCCTGTGTCCTGGACAGGAGGTTGGATAACTGGAGACCACAGTGCTCGAAGGGGGCCTGAGCGCGTGGGCTCTGGAGTCAGACCACTGAACTTGAGTCCCAGCTCTGTAACCTTGGATGACACCTGACTGCCTTGAAGCTCTGTTTTCTCATCTGTAAAGTGGGGGGAGTCACACTGCCTGCTTTGGGAACAGTAGACGCTTCCATGAGCTTCTGCACATCCGGGGCCCGGTTAGTGTGTGTTATGCTGTGGGGGACTGAGACCTGTGAGCTCTCAGTATAATCGGTGCTGTCATGGTTGATTTCCTTTGCCTTCCTAGCCGAGGTCACATTACTGAGTCATTGGAGGAGAGCCCAAATTTTGTCTCTTATGTGATATTAGTTTCCTCTGCTTCCTGGGCCTCAGTTTCTCCACCTGTAAAGTGGGGGTAGACCTGAGACTCTCTAGCTCTCTCTTCCTCTACAGTCTTGCCTCCTTGGGCCTGTTGGGATGGTGGCCCTGGCCTGCCCCGGGGGCTGTCTCGGCCGGGTGGGGTCAGGACAGGGTCTGTTGGGGAAGGGGGGTGTCTTGTGCTGACTCGCTGAGGGTGGATGGAGCTGAGGGTTCCCTCCCTGTCTCCCAGCTGAAGAAGCGGGCCCTGGACCAGCTTCGGCTGGTAAAGCCTAAGCACGTAGGGAGCCCTGCAGGGGACCCCCCGGAGCAGCTGCTGCTGGAGGCCTGCTCAGGTGAGTGCAAGGTGCAAAGGTGCGTCCTGGCTCACCAGCTCACCACGCCTGCCTGCTGGCCTGCCGGGCCTCTTAGGAGGGATCCGGTGCGGGCGGGCCCAGGCCTGGGTCTTGCGAGGCAGAGCTCCCGCTGGGACGTGGGCTTCCAGGTTTGCTGTGGGAGGTGCATGTGCACGGTGTGATTGTGGGTCCACGTGAGTTTGGGGCACCCCTGAGCGGGGGCCTATTCTGTCTGGCAGAGCAAGTATCGTTCTGCTTCTCCATGTGTCAGGGGGTCGGTGCAGGTTCCTGGAGGCAGTGGGGTGAGGTCTTGGGTCAGAGCAGGTCAAAGGGGCTCCCACAGAGTAGCAGCTCTAGGGGCGAGGAGGGAAGTGTCAGGGAGACTTCTTGGAAGGGGATTGTGTAACTGGGGTCTTCAGGGGCCAGAGGACTTTGTTTCAGGCAGAAGGCACCGTCTGGGCAGAGGCACAGGGCATAGCTGTGCGTGGTGTTTCGAGGGTGGTGAGACAGCATGGGGCATCCAGCTCTGGTACGCTCGTGCTTGGCCCAGGTGGCACAGTCCTCCCCCTGCCCCGAAATGACTGCCTCATGTGTGGGGGTGCAGGTGGCTGCCTGTCAGATTGACGTGTGATGGGGAGAACTGGCTTCTGTGGAGCCCATGCCCGCTCCTGCCAGACGGGGACCAGGGGACGTAGGACCTGAGCTCAAAGGGAGAGCGAGGGTAGCAAGGCCAAGAATGCAGGGTGGGCGCTGCCAGCACCCCAGGGTGTGCAGAGGCCCGGGGGGTGGGGGAGGCCGAGAGGAGACCTGTGAGGTGGGATTAATCTGTGATGGGGCGTGTGACTGGCCGCTTCCCCGGCTGGGTCACCCCCGTGGAGTTGTGGCTTTTTTCCTGAGAGCTGCAGGTTTAGAGCAGGCTTAGAGCATCTGGGTGTAGTTTGAAAGCGCCAGCTGCTAAGTGGGCAGTGGCCTGTTGGGGGCGCAGGTGAAGCAGAGTATCAGGCAGGAGCCAACTGCCGTCCCAGCTCAGGAGGGCTGCAACTGTGTGTGTGTGTTTGTGTGTGTGTGTGTGTGTGTGTGTGTGTGTGTGTGTGTGTGTGTGTGCCGCAGCAAAACTTAGGGAGGGGAAAAAGATGGGGGCTTGAGAAGAGATGATGGGTTTAGGCCATCCTAGGAAGGAGGAGCTGGGGTCCTGCCGGCACCCTCATCTCTTGCCCCCCATTACTCCAGAGCCAGAGCGGAGCGTCAAGCCCTACAGCCTGGTGCAGCCCCTGCTTGTGTCCACGCTGCGGCCTGTGGTGCTCCTGCCCGAGTGCCTGGCGCCCCGGCTCATCCGCAACCTGCTGGACCTGCCCAGCTCCCGGCTGGACTTCCAAGTGTGCCCCGCGGGTGAGCCTGCGCAGGGAAGGGGCGGGCTGGGCGGCACTGGGGCGGCCAGGCCCACTGGCCCTTTGCGCCTCTGTTGCAGAAAGTCTTGCTGGGGAGGACCAGGGCACATCCTCGGCTCCCGGAGCCCCCAAGGCCCAGCCTGTGACCCCTGGACTGGGCAGCAGGATCCGTGCCATCCAGGAGTCTGTCGGGAAGGTAGGCGGGGGCGGGGGCTGCTCACCTGGGACAGGTGCGCTGCGGCAGGTGGCCTGTCACAGGCCCCTTGAGCTGTGGGACGCCTTCCAGATCCATCCTTGTTCTCAGACTCACTCCTGGCCCAGGAGGTGGGGTGAGGGGGGCTAGCTCCATCCTCCTGGAGGGGACTGGTGTCCAGAGGGGGACAGTCACTTCTTTCCCCAGGTCTCCTGCTCGCCCCACCTGCCCTCCCTCCACGCCCAGGCCCCTCTGTGTGGGGAAGCAGGAACCTGGAGGCGGGCGCAGGGGTCGGGCAGGGAGTTGAGTGTTGCTGCGCTGGGAGTAAAATGTGGCTTTACCTCCCCGAGACGAAGCACTGCCTTTTGGAGCTGGGCGCGCGGGGCGTGAGGGAGCTGGTCCAGAACGAGATCTACCCCATCGTCATCCACGTGGAGGTGACCGAGAAGAACGTCCGGG
This sequence comes from Scalopus aquaticus, assembly GCA_004024925.1. Classification (NCBI taxonomy): domain Eukaryota; kingdom Metazoa; phylum Chordata; class Mammalia; order Eulipotyphla; family Talpidae; genus Scalopus; species Scalopus aquaticus. The sequence goes on from PVIJ01013782.1 coordinate 39,563, forward strand.
AAGTCAGGTGCGGCGGGTGGATGTCGGGACCCCAAATCCCTCCTGCCTGTCGCTTTCCTCTGTCTGTCTCCCGCCTCTCGCTGGCCTTTCCCTCTGCTTTTTTTTTTTTTTTTTATAAATTAGTTTTTTTTTTTTTACATTTATTTATTTATGCATACAAGCTGGGGTACAGGCCAGAGGCGTGGGGTGGCGAGAGGGTTCACCAGAGACAGAGCGGGGAGCAGAACAGGCAGATCAGAAATACACTGCTGAGGGGAGCAGCGGGCGAGGCAGGAGAGGTCTGCCGCGCCATGTGGGATTCTCCCTGGCCGGGCGTCGAACTCGCATCACCACTGCCGACAGCTCTGCAGCGCAGCGCTCAACCGCTGCGCCACCAGGGAGGCCCTCCCTCTGCTTTTCTGTCTCTGTCTCTTTTCTGTCCCCCAGGGCCTCCTTGCCCGCCCTGACTGCGCGTGTGCGCTCTCTCTCTTTCTCTCTCTCAGCAGGGGGCTGCTGGGCCGGCCGGGCTGGCGGGACTCGGAGCTGCTGCGACAGTGCCGTGGCTCGGAGCAGGCGCTCTGGGGGCTGCCCTGCTCTTGGGTGCAGGTGCCCGCCCACGCGTGGACCCACTCGGAGGAGCTGGCCAAGGTGGTGCGCGGGCGCATCCTACAGGAGCAGGCCCGGCTCGTGTGGGTGGAGCGAGGCAGTGGCAGAGGCAGCCACAGCAGCAGCGAGGCCTGAGGGCCCCTCCTGACGTCGCCCCTGCTTCAGAAGCCACCAGAGCGGGGGACCCAGTGTTTGCAGCGGGTCCTCTCTATCCTGAGCCTTCTCGGACTCTGGGACTGTTGGCCGTGGGGCCCCGGCACTGGCACACTCACGCCAGGAGCCCACAGAAGCCCCAGTGCCCACTCTCCCCTGTACTTGCTGCTCTGGGCCTCTGTGGCCCGCGTGTCTCCGTGGCCTGCTCTCGAGGTCACGTGCACGTCCGGTCCTCCTCGTGGCTCATGGGAGCATCTGAATTCTCACGGGTGCAGGCTCATGTTCTGCGCCTCCCCCGGGCACACCAGTCTGTCCTGTGTGACTCCCGCCATCCGGCTGCCATTTCTCGTGTCTACATCCCCACGGGGGCACCCCCAGTCCACTGTCTCCTCCCCTGTCTTCAGCTCACCCCTGTGTCCATGGTTCTCTCCCGTGTAAATGACATCCACCCCCCACCCCCCACGGCACCTGGGCACCGACGAGTGTTCCCGGTGAGCGCACCCAGGACCATGTTCTCACGGTGCCCTCGCCCTGCCTTGCCTCTTGGGGGGCTGGTGGGGAGGGGGCCAGCTGCTGTATCACCAGAATGTACAGCTCGTGAAGTTTTAAACGGGCCTTTTACACTAAGAAGCTGCACATTGTGGAACATTAAAGTTTGTCATAGAAGCTGCTGGCTTTTGCTTGCTGGCTTCCTGGCCGGGGTCCCCCCTCCACTCCTCCCACTTGTCCCCACCCCTTCCAGGTTCCCCTCACCGCCCCGTGGGGAGGGTCAGATTTCGCTCTTGACTCATCCCAGAGACGCTCACCATCTGTGCCGGGTTCCCTTACCTGCCCCTGAAAGAGGAGGGCCCTGTAGATGGACCCCACAGATGGGCCACCCCTGCATTCAACCCTGCCGGTGTCTGCTCATCAAAGGAGTATCCTCTGCAACAGGACACAGAGGCCAGCGGGGCATGGTCTTAGGCTTAAGGGGTCCAACTTCTGAGTCCAAGAAACCAAGAGTAAATTCCTCAGTGTGCAATCAGGTACCTGAAACAGCTCTACCAGATTGAGGACCTCCAATGGGAGAAATCCAGGCAGGCTTACTGGAGGAGGTGCCACCTGGGCCTCCTGTCTTCAAGGAGCATTTATTGGACCATGTTCTGTTCTTGGTCCTTCTAAGACTGTCCCCAGCTACAGGGATAAACTTGGGCAGGGCCTTGGGGGACTTGGGAGCGGTGGGTAGATTAGGGGCAGGGCGTCCTCAGGACAATTGGGTTGAGTGGCCACTCAAGGAGTAGAAGGAAATGAGGCTGTTAAGTCCAAGTTAGGGAGTGGGGGCTGCCTATATCTTAGTGATCCTCAAAGTCTGGTTTAGATACCATTTCCATGGAGCCTACCTGGTTCTCTGGCCCTTGGGACCTCTGGGCTAGGCCATGGTGTGCCTTGTAGTAGGATGCTGGGTCTCCGTGAATGCCTCTGGGCCCCGTAGTGTGGAGACCCCATCATGCTCATCCAGGTAAACACACCTGCCCCCCCTCCTTGCGTGCACCTAGCCCCAGCTTGGTCACGGAATAACCTGGGTTATGGTCTGGGTGAACATGAGAGTCTGGCCCAGTGGCTCTGCTGCTTTTGCCTCGCCCCAAATTAGGTGTCCTTTCCTTTGGGTGGAGGACCCCTTTAGTCCTTTAATCCACATCAAGTCTTACTTTTGCCCCCCTTTTACAAATGACTATTCAGAGAGGTGCAGTAACTTGCCTAGAGTCACACAGCTAGTGAATGCCAGGATCTGTGGCAGTGCCAGTCTGTGTGGCACAAAGACTGGGATCATCCCTTGGTGGTGCCATTCCGAGAAGGCAGTCTGAAGGGGCTGGCATGTGACGGGCCCGTGATTCTAAAGGGCTGGCTTTCGGTGCCTCTCCCTCTGCAGTGCTGATGTTTGCACCACAGCAGGCCCAGTTCAGTTCACCAGTAATCTGGTGCTTCCTTGTGTTTAACAAATATTTAGTCCCTACTATGTGCAGGCACTGTTCTAGGCAAAGGGTATCCAGTGACTAGAAAGAAGAAATTCCTGCCCTGATACTTCATGAAGACAGACAATAAATTAGTAAAATATACAGGGCGTTGGATGGTGAAAAGTGCTGTGGTGAGAACCCAACAGAGAAGAGGGCCTGGGAAGGACAGGCCTAGAGGTGGGGCAGGAAAGACGGGGAGAAGAGAGTTTCCATTTAAATCAAGTAGTCCAGGAAGACTTCATGGAGAAGGTGACATTTGTATAAAGACCTGGAGGTGATGGAGTGAGAGAGGGGATTTCTAAGGAACAGTAAGTACAAAGGTCCTGAGGTGTGCCTGGGCTGGCTAGGAACCCAGAGTGTTTACAGTGGAGGGAACAAGGCTCATACAAGGCCTTGAGGGCTGGTTTTTGTTGTCAGGGAGGTGGGAACCAGTGTGGGATTCTAGCAGAGGAGGCAGGAGATGTGAGTGACCTTGTGGTGGCTGGAGAGGGCACTCTGTCCACCGGCTGGGCTGGGAGAAAGGCAGCTATAATGATTGCCAATGGAGATGGGGCAGGCGGGCCCCAGCCAGAGACCCAGGCCCTATCTCTGTGTCTGCCTGCTGGGTCATCTCAGGCCATTCTGTTCCTTGGGTGCTCAGCTATACACCGAGTGGAGCTTCCAAAAAGCAGGCAGTGGGGACATCTGAAGGCCTGGGGAAGGGCTCTGGGGAGAGGGGAGCAGGGAACAAGATGGCTGGTACCCCGGACACCTCCGGCCCCATAGGGATTTGGGGGCTGAGCCGTCTGGGCCACCAGGGCTAATGCAGCGCGGTTCCTCTGGGGCGTGGCTGGAGCCCTCGTCTCCCTTCTGTGCATGGGGCTGCTCTGCCTGAGGTACCGCTGGAGCCTGGCCCCCCAGGATGTGCAGGAGACCCCTGCGCTGAGCCCGCCCAACACTGCAGCTGCATCTTCATCGCTGTCAAGACTACCGCGCCTTCCTGCTGCCAAAGCAAGGAGCCAGGAAGCACAGTCCTGGTGCTGAGGTGAAGACAAAGTGACGGGGGGGCCTCCCCGGTGGGGCAGCAGTTAAGCGCTGCGCTGTGGAGCTGTCAGCAGCGGGGACGCGAGTTCGAGGTCCAGCCGGGGAGAATCCCACATGGCGCAGACCTCTCCTGCCTCGCCCGCTGCTCCCCTCAGCAGTGTACTTCTGATCTGCCTGTTCTGCTCCCCGCTCTGTCTCTGGTGAACCCTCTCGCCGCCCACGCCTCTGGCCTGTGCCCCAGCTTGTATGTATAAATAAAAAATAAATCTTAAAAAAAAAAAAAGACAAAGGGACTGGGCAGACTGCCATGGGAGCTTTCCGGAGGGGAAGGCTTGGGTGGGGTGGGGTGGGGTGGCGGGTG
>PVIJ01013783.1:0-43669 GCA_004024925.1 Scalopus aquaticus
CAGGGGACCATGGAGATGGATCACGGGTGAATTGGTGGTGGGCTGCCCAAGGGGAATACAAAATGTAAAAGACACAAATAACAATAAAAAAAAAAAATAAAAATAAAATAAAATAAAATAAAATAAAAAAAAAAAATAAAAGTGAAAACCAGGAAGAAATCAACCAAATGTTAAAAGTGGTTGTCCCTTAGTGTTAAAATTTCAAGTGATTTTCTTCTTTAGACTTTTCTGTATTTTCTACATTTCCTAATGGACTGGGCTTGCTTTTATGAGAAAAAAAATTACTTTAAAGGAAGAAAGGGCCAACTAACAATCTTTTTGATCATTGTAACTCAGTCAAATAAAATGGCAATGAAACTACTTCACAGTAGAATCTAAAATTGATCAAATAGAAGGGATATTCTTGGTAGTGTATTGTGAAGATAGTTAAAAAATTATTTTAGGCATTATTCAATTTGAAAAATAATGAATTTAACCTACAGTCCAGCCACTGCCTCTCTAAATGGACCACACAAGATTACCGTCACTTGTGCAGGCTGATGATACAATCAATACAGAGGCATTAGAGGAGGCCAACTGGATATATTCAGAATCTAACAGAGATGGCATGCTCTCAGGGAAAGTTCCCAAAGTCTAGGGAATGAAAACAATGCCTTAGAAATTCAGAAACTAGATCTTGTCAGCATAGCAGATACAGGGAGACTAAGTTGAACAATGCTTATAAGCTATTTAGGCACATATCAATGAACAGGTCATACTGCCAGTTTAATGATTTACAGTAAGGTATAAATGCTATGTTAACCAGACATTTCAGTTTTCTATTAACTGCTTTCCTTCTAAGAATTCCACCTAGAAAAGTCAAACAGTGAAAGTTTCAGCATGGAATCAAAATAAGGAGTTGGAAAATTTTAGTGGGCAGTAGTATACCAAGCTTAATGTAGTGTTTCTTCCAAATAACTTTTAAGTGGAAGAACCCTGTTCCCTTCCTTATTTTTCAAATCCTAACTGTAACATGGAAAAAAAAGCAAAAACAAAAACAAAACAAAACAGATGGGGCTGGAGACTGGATGGAAAGAGCCCTACCAGGTTTTTTTCCTCTCAAGTTCACTGCCACTTTTCAGTAAATTTCACCTTCACAGAAAAATATGAAAACCACTGGATTAACACATCCTTTCCATGGTATCAGGAAAGTTCAGGAAAGATCTGAATTTGAGATATCCATATGACAGGTTTCTATCTGCTGATTTGTTTAATATCTATCTACCAATCGTGGTCTTCCTGGAATATCTGGTATATATCCATATACAGAATTCTTCCATTAATTCTTTTTTTTAAAAAAAAAAAGATTTATTTATTTATGCATACAAACTGGGGTGTAGGCCAGAGGTGTGGGGTGGTGAGAGGATTCACCAGAGACAGAGTGGGGAGCAGAACAGGCAGATCTACTGAAGTACACTGCTGGGGGAACAGTGGGCGAGGGAGGAGAGGTCTGCTGTGCCACGTGGGAATCTCCCTGGTCGGGTATTGAACTTGTGCTGCAGTGGCTCTGGATAGCTTCATAGTGCTGTGCTTAACCCCTTGTACCACCAGGGAGGCCCTCTTCCATTAATTTCAGCCTACCAAAGATCCAGGGATGGTGACCTAGTCTCTTGTGATTAGGCAAGTTACTTAAACTCTTTGAAGTCTCAATTCCTTTCCCATGAAAGCAGGTTAGTAATAACACTTATTTCACTGGTTGTTGAGAGTATTAAATGTCATAATACACATTTAGAAAGCATTTAAAGGCCATGGTATAGCAAATGCACTCAAATGCTAGTAGCTACATAGTTTTTAAAACTATTTTGTAATTTCTTCAATGGTAAATAAATTCAGGACTATATTGTGTATTTTCTTATACTAATATACCTTTGAAAGAGCACAACCATTCCTAAAATCTCTAAATCAACCTTCAGGGATTATTTAAGTATATGACTAAAAAAAACAAACACAGGTAGAAAAGAGAAATGTATTTTAAATAACCTAGCAGTAAAAAGCATTTTATGGTAAGCATATAATAAATGTAAGTTAAAATGTAGTATTTTTGATTCCCATTTCTAATATTGGGCTTCAGATAATTGAATCCCAACTACTAAGATTTTTAGCAAGAGTTAAAAATTTTTTTTCGATCTTTCATTTTATTTCTTTTAAATTTCTTTATTATCATTATTACTATTATTTATGTCTTTTACATTATTGTGTATTCCTCTTAAGTTACCCACCACCAATTCACCCGTCAACCATCACCATAGTTCCTTGTAAGATCTAAAAATTTTTGACATATTCTTTATTGTAGCTGTAACTGCTCGTATCATATAGTTAGTATATATTTCCATTCTCTCTCTCTCTCTCCTCTGTCTTTCTCTACACACACACACACACACACACACACACACACACACACACACGGTATTTTTGTTTGGGGAATCAGTTCCTCTAAAGCCTCTATTCCTTTGCACACTTTGTTTATAAGTAAACTTCTAAATCTGTGATTTGTGAGTCTTCCTTTGACACTGCTTATTGACTTTTTTCACATTTAGCTTTTTCTGGCCTATTAGCTCAAAGATACAGCTGGGACTAAAAACAGAGCAGGTTCTATATGACACAGTACATAATACTTTTTCTTAGATAAAATGTAGTAAAATTAGTTAAGTTTTATACTCTCTCAGTTGCATCCTATTCAACCTAAGCTACCAAAATCTCCCCTGGCATATTAGTTAAAATCTTTTTAGGTTAATTTCTGAGTTTTCCTGATCGCCTTATTGCTTACCCTCATGTCCTGATCACAACGATATACACAGCTAATAAGTTCACAACGATATACACAGCTAAAAAAAAGGGCTGAAATTTCAAAAGGTATAAATAAGATAGCTACAAAAAACAAAGCCAAAAAGGATTCTTACCATGAATACATTACACAGCTATTTAAACAAGTTAGTGTTAGTGTATGAAAAATATTACATGAAAGATTAACATTAAATAGTTTTAAATTGTATGATAAGAGCTAGCTGTCTCCATTTGCTCACTTATACATTTTCTATAAATATCTGCTTTTCTTAAAGGACAAAGAGTCTGTTTTTTAAAATATGTAGAACTTGTGGTTGAAAATGGTAAAATGAATAAATTCAACTCAACTTACTCATTAAACTACATTTCAATAAATAAGGCATTAAACTCAGACAAGAAAGCAGATGAGCAAACTGCTGTGTCACAGGTAAATTGGGAAATCTAAGTGTGCAGCAGGGGAAGAAAGGTACAAGCTTATTTGTGGCCAAAAAGTCACAGAATAAGAGAATGAGGATAAGTAATTTGAAGCTCTGGGTTCCTCTGAAGCTACAATCAGAAAGACTGATAAAAAATAAGGAACAATGAGTACAACTAGAGATCATCTGTAAAAATAGCCAAACTATCCCTCTAGAAGACTAGAGGATTTCTATTTGGATTATGCTGAACTAAAGAAACCCGTAAACTAAGAGATATCAGGCATAAATGGAAGAAGAGGGTACAACATTTAAACAGGAAGGTTATGACAAAGTCTGAATAGCAAGAGTACCAGCCCCAACCCAGTATGATACCATTTCCTACCCAAAGCAACCAAAGTGCTCGGTTCTAGGACTGGGGCAAGTAAGGTATATGATAAACATGGAAAATATCAATCCTAAAAGTAAGGAAGTATGCTTTAGGATGGGTAGAAAGGTCATGGGACCGTGTTAAAAGCACCAAGGAACCAAAGTGAAGGACTTCCATTAATCATCAGGACAACTTGATCATCAAAATACCAAGTATAATAATATTCTAATTCATTGAATACATCAGGAATATGAGCCCATTATGTTAACCACAGGTCAAAAGGAGAAGCCTTTTTTTTTTTTTTTTTTAAATAGTAGAATGCTGTCTGGTAAAGGTAGAAGGAGTTTGAAGAGCTGGAAAATCACAATTTTGCAAACAGAAAATATTGGGTGGGCAGACCTCATAAACGGTTGTTAAATCAAAAAGGGAAATGTTTTAAGAACAGGAAATTTTATAGAAATAGTTAATGATGAGAGGAACAGAAGATAAATCTACAGACACACACACACCCCACCATGTGATACATGTACAAGAACACACAATTTCTAACTCCAACCAGAAGCTCCACATTTTTACTTAATTGCCTCCACTACATCTTCTCTTGACTGTCTATGAGGCATCTCAACATATTCAAAACTGATCATCTGTTTTGCTTCCCTAAACTTCTCTTGCAGGCTTCTACAGTTCTGTAAATGTTACCTACCAGATGCTGAAACCTGAAATCATCTGACTTCTCATTTTTCTTACACCCCACAAGGATTCCATCAGCAAATATGCTAATATTGTCAGCCTTACCATCAAAATAAATCTGGCATCCAAACATTTCACATAATCTCTACCACTATGCTATACTACTACTCTAGACCAAGTCAACATCATTTCTTGTCCAGGTTATTTCTAATAGCCTTCTAAGGCTGCCTTATTATTTTCCTGCTTTCACCCCTGTGTCCTACAATCTATTCTTAATACAGCAGCCAAAAACCATCCTGTTACAATGGATCAAAGCACTCCTCTGGCTCAAGCCAACAGTAACTTCCAATATCTCACTCAGCATAAAAGTCAAAGTCCTCAAAAGCACTGGCAAGGTACTGTAGGTTCTGTATCATTAGGCCCCACCCCTCCATGCCTTCTTTTCCCACTACTTCCCGCCTTTTCTATTCCACCACAAAGAGAGACTGTCAAGGAACTCTGGAGGGCCTTTAAAACTTTTGTTCCTTGTTATCCAATCTACTCTTCCCTGTTCTTCCTGCAAGACTTCATTTTCCTTATTTATTTGTAAATCTAAATCCCAAATCTTCAAGAAACATATACAGGAAAACAAATTATAGAGATTCCTTATTCATTTCACCTTTTTTCATTTAACATATTGAAACCTGATGTACTCTCTGAATAGTCTGTCTCTTATTTTTACTTTAATTATGGTAATTTCTGAACAAGCAAATTTGTGCTTTCAATTTTTAACCTCAAGTAAAGACTGTTGTTGTGATCCAGGCAGTTCCCAACTTCTTAATTTTTAACGTTTTAACATTTAAACCTGTGCTGTCTAACATATAGTCATTAGCCATATGTAGTTAGTTTAAATTGAGATGTACTTAAGTTGTAAAATATACACTGGATTTTGAAAACCTGGTATAAAATAAAGAATGCACAATACCCCAGTAATAGTTTTTATGACTATATGAGTATCTGGGATATATTTAATAAACTATAATAAATTAGCCTCAATTGTTTTTTCTTTTTTAAGGTGGCTACCAGAAAATTTTTAATGACACATATGGCTTGCACTTGTGATTCATATTTCTACTGGACAAGCATGATCTAAAGCATTCATTTATCTATGTACCCAATCAATGGAATATTTATAAGTATCTATGATTTACCAAACACAATTCAAAGCACCAAGTATACAATGGAGATGAACAGGCATGGTTACCTAACTTTGCAGAGTTCTCATTAACCAGTACATCACACAAGAAATGTAAAACTTCTACTGTGACAAACCGTATCATGTTCAGAAGTGCTATAATAAAAGGAAGTGGACTCCTCAGGGAGTCTAGGGTAGTCTTCCAAGAAAGTACTTATCTGAGCCAAGAGAGGAAGGATGGAACAGAATGAACAAAGGAAGTACATTCCAAGAAATGTAGTAAGAAAGGCACATCTAGCAGGAAAGGCTCACGTAAAGATTCGTGGCAGGAAAGAACAAGCCTAGATAAGATACTGAATGAAGTCTATAGCATGAGTGGTGATGATATCTCACGAGAGAGTCTGGTAAGAGATGAGGTTTAAGAAGGCAAATCATGTGAAGCCTCATAATCCAGAAGAGTTTGAAGTCCTGAAGAAAGAGGATAATATAACACATTCTTTTCTTCACTAGGCCTGAAATATTTTATTTCATTTTTTTAAAAGATTTATTTATTTATACACACAAGCTGGGGTACAGACCAGAGGTGTGGGGCAGCGACAGGGTTCACCAGAGACAGAGTGGGGAGCTGAACAGGCAGATCGACGGAAACACACTGCTCGAGGGCGCAACGGGCAAGGCAGGAGAGGTCTGCAGCGCCATGTGGGAATCTCCCTGGCTGGGTGTCAAACTCACGTTGCTGCTGCTCATAGCTCCACAGCGCAGCACCTAACCGCTATGCCACCAGGGAGGCCTTTTTATTTCATTTTAGTAATTCAGATAGCAATTCCATCTTAAATTAAATCACATCAATAATAAACTCAAATAATAAACTCAAAATAAAACTAATAAACTCAAATAAAACAAAATTCTAACATTATAAAAATGTTCTGTATACAACCCTATGCAATGTAAAGTTCATGTACCCCTTTTTAAATCTGATGAAAATTTCAGACCCCTCAGAACGAACAGTGTTTTCAGAGGTATAAAGCAAAATACTTAAGATTATGAAGGAAACCAACATAACTGAATGCATCATCAAAAAATTTAACTAAAGCACAGTAATGTATGCATTAGTTTACACTAACAAATTAATTTCTAGAGATATGTAGTGATATTTTGAGATAACTGCAATATATATAATGCCATGTGATAATGTCTCCATTTTCTGTTGATGAAAGAGATTACAGATGCTGACAATATTACTGTGACTCTTAGCTACATTAATAAAGAAAATGCTACATTTCAGTTAAAATCTAGTGAAAATAAAGTTGTAATGTTTTCCCATAATGTCTGCAAACTCCTTGTGGACTTACTGTGGTCTACAATTAGAGGATCACCAACCTGTCCCAAGTATCATAAAAATGCAAACTTCTGAATCTAAGCACATTTCCTTATGATAAAACGATACTATTTCAGACTAAAAGAAGTTCTGGTAAATAAATATAAACATCTTTTTATATGCTGTACTCTGCCTAAAATATATTTTGACTAAAAACTAACTTGGCTTCAATCATCTTCAATAATTGTAACAACTGATTATTTCTAAAAATCAAATCCACACCAGAAAAATAAAGATTTGCTATTATTCAACTAACAGGCTTTTATGAAGGCATTGTAGTAATCCAGAATAATCCAATTACCATTGTGGTAATCCAGAATAATCCAGAATAATCCAATAAAGAAGGTTTCATTCAAAATAATGTGATGGCAGTGTCAAAAAACTATTTGTATAATGATGCTACTAGTGGAATGCTACCAAACTTAGTCAGAACTTAAGTCAATTATAATTATTATCAAAGCATATTTTTTTTTAAAGATTTATTTATTTATACATACAAGCTGGGGTACAGGCCAGAGGTGTGGGGCGGCGAGAGGGTTCACCAGAGACAGAGCAGGGAGCAGAACAGGCAGATCAGAAATACATTGCTGAGGGGAGCAGCAGGCGAGGCAGGAGAGGTCTGCCGCACCATGTGGGATTCTCCCCAGCTGGGCGTCGAACTCGCATCGCACGCGCTGCCAACAGCTCCACAGCGCAGCGCTCAACTGCTGCGCCACAGGGAGGCCCTATCAAAGCATATTTTAATGGTCTTAATTTAGCTTCTAAAACTCTTTCCAAGTATTCAAAATAGTAAAAACAGTAACTCAAAAAATTCATCTCTTCCAAAAAATACTTTTATATAGAATTGACAAAATAGTGGAAATCTGCTTTATAAACCTTCCAGATGACTCTAGATGCACATTTAAGTTTGGGAACCTCTGGGTTAATGGAAATCCTTCCACCTTAAATAGGAGTGGGCAATTTCTATTTCTCTTGTAATTAGAATCAAAGGCACAAAAATATAAAAAGTTTTAATATACAGTATAAGGTAATACGTAGTTAGGTGATGAGGAGATCACTGCTATAATTAAAGGTGTAACGTAAAATACCTAGCAGTTCGTATTTTTTTTAATTTATAATAAAAAGATGAGGAGATTGAAAAGTTGTGGTTCAGGTCAGACGCAAAGGAAAGATAGGCCTTTGATAGTAGAGATGGGGAAAGACATTCCAGATAATGCAGAATTCAATGGGGAATGGTAACAGAAAATGTCAAGGTACCAGTTAGACAAACAGCTAGGTTGCTATATAGGGGAGGTTCACCTGTTTTCCTATCTATCTCATTTCTGATAGTAGAAAAGCTTCAGACTTCAGAAAACTATTAAGTATAGTGATTGTCTCAAAGTCTTGAAGCTTTTTCACATCCATTGTCTACTCAGACTCCTCACAACAACCACACTGCTAAAAGCAATTTATGTCATTATGTGTAATGATTTCATTGATTCAAATATCAGATCAACTATCAAAGTTCAGAGAGCAAGCAGCTAACAATATAAGATGGAATAAACCAGCAGTCTGTCCATTCTTTTCTTGAACACAGCTATTTTTCTTGCTTTAGGGGAATGGTTCTCAAACTTTAAGCCTGCCCTGAGAATCACTTAAAAGATTTGCTAAGACAGACTGCTGGACCTCATATTCTGATTTCCTGATTCATTAGGTTGAGTGTGGGAACTAAGAATTTGCATTTCTAACAAGTTCAACTGCTGTTTTTCTATCCTCAATAAAGTAACAGAGGTCAAATTCCAAGCACTCATTCCAAGGAATAAAGTTAACAGTAATACTAGCTTTCCTGGTGAATTTCCTGCAGGATGAGTTGTCAGTGGGTAACTTTAAATCTAAAATTTTATTGCTTTAATGCAGTAAGTGACAGTGTGCCACTGCTGACCTAAACTTTAAAAAAAAATTTTAATTGCGAGAAATATTGCCTCCGTTGAAATAATCTTGGAAAAAAAATTAATAATGGCACCAGTATCTTTGTAAGCTATATTGGAAAATAAATAGCCTTCAAGGGTTCTAAGAATTCATAGCAAAAGTCAACAAAACATACATTCAATTGTGTTCAAATATAATTAATTTTCTGATAGTGATACAAGTCAGTGTTAGGCTGGGAGAAAATATGTGCCAAATCCTTGTCTGATAAAAATTGTAGAATCTGGAATATATAAAGAACTTTCATAACTCATTATTAAGAAAAACAGGAGCAAAAGATTTGAATAGACACATCAACAAAGTTGATAAATAACAAGCAGATGAAAAGATGTGCAACATTATTAGTCATAGGGAAAACACAAACTGAAATCACAATGTAATATCACTATACACCTACTAAAATGGTAAAGATAAAAAACAAAACAAGTGCTGACAAAAATGTCGCATAACTGGAATTCTCCTACATATTCAGCAGGAATATAAAATGGTACTGCCACTTTGAAAAAATTTGGTAGAGTGTCTTGTAAAGTTAAACATACCCTACCACATAATCCAGCAATCCTACTTCTATGTATGTAATCCAAGGAAATAAAAACATGTTTACACACACACACACACAGACACACACACACACAATGTTTATAGCAGTTTTATTTATGGTAATTAAAACTAGAAACAAATTCAACTGGTAAATGAATAAACTATAACATTTATACAGTGGAATAGTATTCAGTAATAAAAAGGAGTAAGTTAATGATACATGCAACAACATGCGTGACTCTCGAAAGTGTTATGCTAAATGAAAAGTCAGACACAAAAAGCTGCATACACTACCAGTCACCCAATTGCCCGGAGTTGGGGGAGAGGTCAGGGTCAGGGTTAGGGAGGGAACTCTTAAGGGGCAGGAGATAATTTTTTAGGGTGATTTCAAACTTTCTGTATCACAATTGTGCTGGTGATTACTCAACTATACATATTGGTAAAAACTATAATGTACACTTATACAGGGAAAATTTTAATGGATGTAAATTACACTTCAATAAATCTGAGTTTTAAAAAGGCACAAGAGAGCTTTAAAAAAATAAAAATGGAACAAAGAAAAAAACAGTGTCTCAGGAATATGCAGAAAGCATATAAAGAGTTAACTATTTTAAAATATATACTTCTTTTATAAGCTATAAAATAGAAGCACTAGGTAAAAGGAAATTTATTACAAGAAATATGAGAATCTGTTAAAAGATGACCTGTCACATATCCGAGCTCTAATAAGTCACCTTCATCTTTATCCCCGTTTAATAAAAGGCTCTGCCAGCTTCTACTATCCTTTCAATTTCTTTTAACTAGTAATTTTATTCCCAAGCATTTCACCAAATAAACTCAAATATTACCACCTACTATGTGCTAAGAACAATACAAGTACTTTTATGTTATTTCTTTTAATACACATAATCATCTCATATTTAGATCATATCCCCTCCCTGCCCCACCACATCCCAATCCTTAACCCATTAAGGAAGCTGAAGCTCAGAGAAATTTAGGAATCTGCCCAAAGGTACCTTTGATAATAAGAAGCAGAGGTTTTACTTGGAAGACCATGAATGTTATTTTAAGCACTTTGGAAATTAAGATAAAATGCTACAATAAAAATACTAAACAAAGACTGTTATTTGTGAAACACAGACCTTCAGGTAAACTAAGAAGACCAACCTTTAATTCAGGTAGGCAAATCTAGAAAAGTATGTGTATTCCTCACTTTAAAAAAAACTTTAATGTTAAAATGCAAACCATACTTATTACAGTTAACTGTGAGACAATAAATTTCTGGGGTTTTTTTGAGGGAAGTCATGAAGGGCACAAAGGTAGCAGCGATTGGCTCCTCCCCTCCTCCCCTAACCAGTAGCCTGGTAGGAAGAGAGTCCTCTAAGGTGCGGCCTTCAGAAATTTCTGTTGTCTAAACTACTGAGTTTGTGAGACTTTGTATGGCAACCCTAGCAAACTAATATATTTTGTAGTTATATAATTTGGAGTAAATTATTTCATCATTCTGGGTCCTACATTCAAAAGGTATGTGTTTTTATTTTCTCCTTTCAAATCCCTTACCAAATATTTTAAACAATTACTACTATATTTGAGTTATTAGTTACATGCACATTATCTAAAGATAGATGATAGTATTTCCAAATAAACTGATAAACAAGTTTCTCCAGGCATAAATCTTAATAGAACAAGGTTCTATTGGCCAATGATCTTTAAATGAGAATTACCAACTAATATTTTATTTAGTGCTTCTAAGTTTTGCATATACCTTGTTCTCATTCTTCAGTTTTCACTAATACAGTTCAATAGAACAAAATTTCACACTTGATAAAAGGCCAACTTGTTGCTTTTCTCACTAAGTGGAGTTCCTTACATGATTATAAAAGGGCACTAGGAACTACTCATATTTGATGATATTCAATTTGCTGAACACTGTTCTATATCATAGTTTTTTACTTTATAATTCCACATTCGAAAATTTTTTAGCTCAAATTACTCTTTATTTGGCACTTAAATATCCCATTTATTTTTATGAGTCCCTTCCAACTTACATGCTTCCTTCCCTGCTTTTGTATCTTTATTGGCTTCTTTAATTTTGCCAGATCTTTCAACTTCTCTTTCAGAATCCTTACTTACCTCAGAGCTATTTTTTAAATATATCCATCGGTAAATATTTTTACTACCTTTCAGTTTTCCTTCTAAAAATATCAAAACATGAAACTAGTGAATAAATTTCCCTATAATCAACCTATGATAAGAATAAGAATTGCACTCGTGGTAAAGTTCTATAAGATAGTACTAAATATATAAAGTTAGATACCTAAGGCGAGACTTGAAACTACAGGCAAACCAATTTTAATGACACTACTATTTCCATTATGCCAAATATCTCTAATTCCCAAAATATCTTCTAATTCCAGTAATTGCATACAAGCCACTGATTTTCACAAGGATTATTAGCAGCATAAGGAACTGACTGATAAAATATTTGCAATTTTAAACATGATGAAAAAGGAAGGAACAGATGAATGAATTAAACAGAAGAGAATCCAGAAACAATTTCAAACACATGAGAAAATATAATAAAGGCGACATTTCAAACTAGCAGGAGAAAGGGGAATTATTCAATTAATAGTATTAGAATAAATGGTTAGTCATTTGGGAAAAAATGCTGAGTTCCCACACAAATCCTTACATTAAAACAACTTCCACAGGAATCAAAATTCAAATATTAATTGTAGATGAAAATATAGGTATATTACAAGAGTTAAAATCTTAAGAGGAAAACACCTAGGAATATGTAAAACTTTAAAATTTTTATAGGTATAAAAAGAGTAAAACAAGGAAAGAAGATAAATGACAACCTAGGGAAAAATATTTGTAATAAATATTATAGCCATTTATCATTTTATAGTTTCAACAAATCAATACGGAAAGCAAAAAAAAAAAAAGATAAACAAGCAACTGAAAAGGACAAAGAAATATAAATAAGTTACACACAGGAAAGTTTATCTATTTCAGAAAAAAGCAATTAAAAAATTAAAATATAATTTTCAAGTAGCAGTACTTCAGGACATGGGGAAATAAAGACATTTAGTATACATTATCAGTTGGTAAGGAGTAAAAAGCAGTATTCTTTTGAAAGGATTTAAAACTCTAACAGGGACAGGGCAAATAATTAAGATATAGGATACCCACACAATTCAAGAGTATGTAGGAGCTGACATCCAAGACAAATTAAAAGGTGCAGAACAGATCTAGTATGATACTATTTGTGCAAATGAAAATGAAAGATATGGCAGCTCTCCTGCCCACCTGTGTCTATGCAAACATCTCTTTCTTAAGCCTAACCCTTCAAAAAATGTAGCTCTTTCTGGCCACTTGCAAGTGTCCTTTTCTTTCCTTTTTAATATAGTAATATAGTAAATACCCTTTTGGGTATTTAAAAAAGGAAAAATGAATTTTATAACAAACAAATCCTTACATAGGTATAAAGATATCTGAAAGAAAAGATAGAAGAGATAGAAAACACAGTAAAACGTTAGTTAGTTCTGAACCCTCTCATACTGTCCAACCACTGTGGAAAAGTGTGTGGAAGTTCCTCAAATTGGATCTACCATATGATTCAGTGACTCCACTCTTAGGAATCTACCCAAAGGACATAAAAACACAAATTGAAAGGAAACCTGCACTCCTATGTTTATTGCAGCACTATTCACAATAGCTAAGATAAGGAAACAATCCAAGTGTCCAAAAACAGATGAATGGATGAAGATGTGGTATATATACACAATGGAACACTACCCAGCAATTAAAAAAGATAAACTCATGCCATTCATAGCAACATGGACAGAGTTAGAAGGGATTATACTCAGTGAAATAAGTCAGAAGGAAAAAGAAAAATACTGGATGGTTTCCTTCATAGGAGGAATATAGGGAAACAAAGGGTAAAAAAAAAAAAAAAGACAACTGTAGGCAATCTATATATCTAAGGCATATAGCAGGGGAGGAGTAGAGGAAAAGAGGTTATAACGGGAGGGAAGAGCACAAGGGACTGTGGTGATGGTTCACAGGTGATGAGGTGGTAGATTTATGTGGATTTATTCATTTATTGCACAAAAATGAATAACAATGTAAGAAAAATAAATTAAAAAAGAAAACCAAAACTTTGATTACTTATTGAGTGTAGAACTAAGTGAAGAGACACATTAACTTTTTTCCCCCATATCCAACCCCCAGAAACATTTAACTTTTTAAATCTTTTCAGTCTGAGTTAAATATTTACCAAAGGTGTTTTATTTAAAAGTAGAATTTTATTTTAAATACTCCACCATTGCTCTTAAATGAAAAAAAAAAAAAAACGTGATTAAAATGTTGAACATTTACTATGTGGTATTATAGGAGTCTGGATCTTAAGCAAATAATTATTAAACTATCAATATAGTAACTGAGCAATTCGACTTTCTACAAATATTTATTCTACATTCAGATAGCTCAATTTTCACAAAGTGTAGTACTTTTTTTCTTCTAACTCACTCCCAATCCTTTCACATTAAAAATTACTTCAAGGAAACAAATATTGCCAGAAAATACTTCATTCTTGAAAGTAATTCACCAAATTTATTATCAGATATCTAAAGAACATGATTTGAAGAAATTAAGAATGATGTAATTGTTAGAGTAAAATAGGAGTAAATTTAACAATGAAGTAAATCCAATTAAAAAGATTGGTTCAGACACTAGGTTCACCAACACATAAGAGATGTTAATGAAAAGTTACTATAAAGTCAAAATTCATCAAGTCCAGGTTTCTTCATGTATTAATAATACCAATTTCATAAGGGTGTTATGTGAGCTAATGCAACATTTTGTCTATTCTTTGTCTTTAGAGAAGAAGTTATATATTGATATAATAACCCACATTGCAATGTAAATATCAAATTTTTCTTTTCCCTCAAATAAGTCAAGTACTATTACATTAGCCCATAATTCAGGCAGGATAACTATATTTAACTCCACAGAAACTGGGATGCTACTCAAGGAATATTACTACTTAGTAAACAAGAAAGATAAAATTTTATTCTTTCCTATTTTCACATCAACCATTAATAAATTATTTTCAAAGTCAAGCACCGTATAACTGATAAACATCTGACAATACAGAAAACAAAAAAAAGGAGGAAGAAACAAGGAAAGACAGTTCAAGATTATAAAGTACATTCTACCCATCATTTTGTCCTCTAGCATGAATGACTGTAAGAGAAATAAAACCCAAAATACTAGATAAAACTTCAAAATACACTATAATGTGGTACATACTAGTCAAAAAAATACTGAGTTTCTATGTTCAAAAAACTGTCTTTAGAACTCTCCCTAAGACTGGAGAGTAGTAATTTCATTAACACTTCCAAATAACTCCTGTTTTTATAACTCAATATTCAAATTAAGCTTCTGTTTTCAAATTATGAATATACAAAGGGGCAAAACTATATAAAAATAATGGGAAAACTGTAAGATTTTACTGACATATGTAAATCAGATTCAAATCTCAACACTGATACGAGAAACACCTTTTACTTTTATGAGCAATATAAATTCTATCACAAAATGAATTCTTTTTGAATTTATCAGTAAAATCTGCAATTAAGTTTAACATAATCATTTTTAGATTTTAATTACAATAGCTCCCTTAACTGACATCCAACCTTTTGCATTCTCTAAGGCAGAAATAACCTGTCTTAGCCAACAACTTTTTTTTTAATCTTTTTCAGCCTTTATTAAATATGAATGGCAAGGTGACCATTCTCAACTAGTATGCTATGTTTAGTATATATTCAGGCACTTCTGATCTTATCACCTGAGTTATAAGTTTAACAAGTCAGTTATCTGTTCCCAAACCTTTTTATGGCAGTGTATTTGTGGTAGTCTTTACATAATTAAACATTATGTAAGTATACACAACATAAGCACAAAAAAATTGTTTCTATGTAAACTAAGTTTAATGTAAACTAAAAATGACTCAATAAGCAGGATTCATAATTTTAAAGGGACTAAATTAATAAAGGTGAGACCTCTACAAAATATTATGGGAAAAATCATAAAAAGTCAAAAGAAACTATGTTAAGTATACATAGGATTTTTCAAAAGTATCTTAAAGCCTTTATTCCATTTCAGATACATCAAATTGGAAAACTGCAGATTCATGCTTTTAGAGATATGTTATCAAGAATAACTTTTTCAATCTCACATTGCAAGAGGTAGTGGCAAGTATACATCAAAAAACTGGCAAACGAGTATAGTTTTTATGTTAAAATTTTTAAACGTTGGAGGCCTCCCTGGCGGCACAAGGGGTTAAGTCTCAGCACTATGAAGCTATTGGCAACCACTACAGCATGAGTTTGATCCCAGGCCAGAGAACTGACCCACATGGCGCAGCCGACCTCTCCGGTCTCACCCACTGCTCCCCTAAGCAGTGTATTTCAGTAGATCTACCAATTCTGTTCCCCACTCTGTCTCTGGTGAATCCTCTCACCCCTCCCCTGCACCGCCACGCCTGTGGCCTATACATTAGTTCCTGCATGCATGTATAAATAAAATAAATCTTTAAAAAAAAATGTAAACGTTAACATATGCATTTTTTGTTTTTTTTAATGTTCCTGCTTTAACGTTTTAATAACCTACCAAGTAACTGTTCTCAATCTCCTGAGCTATGACGCCTTTTCATTTTTTTCTGAGTACCTTGTTTAAGGGTATGTTATACCAACTAGATATGTACTACAGGTCTTTGTAATACTGTATATAGTAATAAGCACTCCAACTTTATGGGAAAAAGTATTAAACTAAACTCCACAAGATCAAGGACCTTTATTTTGTTCACAGACATATCCCCAAAAAGCCATCTAAAATGAGTAAGTGATGCTTGATAAGTATTTGTTCAATGGAGGAGTAAAAGAACTTACCGTGATGACAGCCTTGCTAAGACAGATGGAGCCTCTGCAGCCATATTCTGTCTCATCTTCAGATTTGTAGTAACTCAGAGTATTTTTTTTTAAAACTACCCAACGATCCTGCCATCCATGAATATAGTTTGTCCACTACAGGTGAGCAGGGAAGGAAGAAGAAAACAAAACAAAACAAAACACAAAGTCAGTGTTTTAGAAATCTGTACTTCCTATCTTATTTTGATTAGATTAAGTGTGAAAAGTTCTAACTTAATTATAATTACTAAAAATGATTATAAAAAGGAAAAAGTTTTTCCTAGATTATATAGACTACTAATTTTCAGGATTATTTACAAAATTATAAATAGATAATATCATATTTCCTTCTCTTTAACATTTGAAGAATAATACTGAAGCAAGCAGTTCAAAACTCTGATTTTTCTTTGTGTGCTTTCATTAATTTTCCCTTACCACCTTCACGACACTTAAATTGTTTTCAGCCCTGTGATAATTAACATATTTAACAAAAAAGTAAGTTTGGTTATATAGTCTCTCATTCTCCTTTACTAAGTATTCCATGAAGCAATCATGGCCCATACTTAACTTTTTGGGTAAGTTATTCCTATATAACAATTTGTGAAGCTCATAGTTACATCAAAGTAAAAGTACTAGATCACTACTATTTAGTAGTGTACAGTTTTGCTTTTTCCTCCTCAGAACTCAACATTACATATTTAAAACAGTTAATTCATTTTGCAAATTTTTCTTAAAATATATTTTTCCAAATCTGAATGAGAATACAAATATAAATTTTAAAATATTTACATTGTTTCCAGTATCTAGTAGTGATTTCTTAGTTGTTAAAAGCTTGTTGCACACTGAAATGACAATCAATAAATTTGTAGACAGAAATGTAATCTCTATGGGAATTCTTGATTTTGCGTATTTTTATGCTCTGGAGGTTTTAAGTATAGGCAATTCTGAAAACTATCTGCCAAAAACAAAATCTAATGGATTGCTAAAAATATACCGCATTGGCTCAGGATGTTCACTCATTGAGAAATCTTTACTTTTCTATTCCCCAGCTCAGCAATTTTTAGATGGTTCTGCTCTTAAATCTTCTAAGCCCCATCCCTGAGAACTGATACATATTTGCAATTTAACTCATTTTTTACTTACGGTGTCTCAAATCACCATTTCCTTATTTCTAACTCCCTGGAACTAATAACCACTTAAAAAGAGGCTTGAAATTATGATAGTTACGTATCACACTCTCTATTTCCACTTATCTACTTTCTTGGCTATACACTACTTCTGTAGTCATTTAGACTCAACCCTGGCCCAGAGTTAGTATACTGTATGGACAAAGTAGTGGATACAAGATCAAAGAGACTCAACTGCAACCCAATAGTTTTGTCAAGGTTACTTAACTTTTCTGAGTTTCAGTTTCTTTGCCTGTTATTTGAGTGGCTGAATAAAATCATGAATATGTCTACCGCTGGCACAGGAGATATTTAATATCTGCTCCTTCTCAATCTCTATAGCCAGTAATCAACTCCTATTCACCTTTCTTTCATATTAAACCCTTATATTTGGCTGGTCTCTATTTTCAATTAATCCAATTCAATTATTAGGTTCCTGAATTCCTGAGAGGACTTAATAACATTACCTCTAGTACATTCTGCCTTTCATTTCATAACTTACATAATCCTATTTACTTATTTAAGTATATCTGCTTACTTACATAGTAAACCTCCAGCTCCAAAATATAAATGGGACAACTCCTCACTGTCTATAATACAAATTATTTAGAATGACATGACTTAATCCTACCTTGTTTCCAATTACTGCCCTTCAAAGGGCTAGTAACTGTGTGACAGTGGTCAAGTTACTTATCCTCTCTGTGTTTGTTTCCTTGTCAAACTATCAGAGTAGTTAAGATTAAACAAAAACAGACTTACAACACTACCAGACACACAGCATTTTCTCAGTTGGAGGCAAAGTTATGCATAGCTAATGAAGCTTTAACCTTTAGCACAGTTCACTAGAACAGACCCCTTCCAAAGTGGTAGAAGGGACCACAGCATAATTTTATATTACTTTTTCATGAAAGACCCAACAAATTAATAAACTTCCCGTCACTTAGTAAATGTTGGCTGCTAATATCACACCTGGAAGGCAGGTTTTTGTCTCTGCCCTCATAACATTTCCACCCTCTCCATTTAACAGAGACAAGTGTATATATGCTAGACACTACAGAAGCAAAGATTTCTGCATCTCAAGTCCAGCAAGCATAAATTCAAGAGGAAAAAAAAATACATTTAAGAGAAACCAAATTTACAAATAAAATACCATGAGAATCAAAGGAAGAGATCTGGGATGATTAGCAAAGTAAGAAAAAGCTTCACAGAAAGAATAGTATTGGAGATCTGGGATGATTAGTAAAACAAGAAAAAGTTTCACAGAAAGAACAGTATTTGTAATGGACTCTAAAGATGGCTTGGATTTCAGTCATCAGGTGTATTGAGAAATAGTAAGGTAAACCATGAAGTATGGTGGCATATTCAGATGAAGCTGAGTGAATTTTTTTTTTTAATCCAGGCTTAGTTGTCCCCAAGTTCTACTAAGGCATGAATTTTTTTCTATCCATGACACTCATTCTGATATTTGTTATAACAACCTAGTACTGACTATTCAGTATTTTGGGACCTACATGTTTAAGAAATAATTCTGTAGAAAATACACTTCATAGGTTATTTTCAGTATTTTAGATTACTATATAGGAAAAGAAAATCTTTGGACTGGTATATTTTTAATATAAGTTTACCCTCTTTCTATTCCAAACGCATTCCATTGTAGAGGGAAAGAAACAAAACAAATTACCATCAACACTTACCTATATTACTCAATAAAAGGAAAAGAACAGATTCTGAGTTCTCTTGTTGAAATCATCAAGTGAATACAAAAGGCTCAAAAACTACATGCACTTAATGTGTAAAAACATGTATCACACTCACTGTATGGTTAAGATAAAATACTCCTGATGACTTTCAGAGTACTTCCAGAAAACATTAATAATAGCCATAAATGGCTAAATTTCAGGGAAACTTCCTTCATGACTATTAACAAAATACCAAAACCTATATTCCTGTTGATTCTACATATGCAACAGCATTGAAGTTATGTACATGTATTTACCTATATTTCTTCGCATTTAATATCAAGGAGATAGGCTTGCAATTGTTGTCATACAGTATACCTACTACACTGTTCTGTATACTGTTAATACTCAGAGGAATGGGTGACTCCACCAGTAACTTCAATTCTCAGGTCCCTCCCTCACTTCCACAAAAAGCCAAGAACAGCATGTCAAAAAGTAGTTTGTTTTGTAAGATACTTAATGCCACAATACAAATTTGGAAGTCTGCTTCCCATCAAATGAGAAAAGTGATGAAACTACCAGAATCATTGAGAAACAAAGAAGCCATTTCATAAAAATTCATCTGAAAATGTATATCTATTACACAATGTGTTCAATACAGATTCCTAAATTACAAGATACTTTTGACTTCAAGAACCTCTAGGGAGCATCATTTAACTGAAAAACCTCTCACTGAAATTCTAAGAATCATAATAGCAACATACCATAATTTTCCTGCTATGCAAATAAAAGAATGCTTGAAGTTCCTGGTTCTGACATACTCACTCTTTTCTAGGTTCTTTCTTGCCAGTCTTTTAAAGACAACTATAAAAGCCTAATATAAAACAATTCTACTAATGATGTTCAAAAGTTTAACCAATGTATACTGAAAGCAGGAGGACTTAAGTCAGTGGCTGCACATGATCTAGTATCTTATGACCAGCTTGTTGAGGGATGGCCCCAGTTCCTTGCCTCCACCCCCTCCAAATTAACTGCTAGCTCCAGTCATTTCTCAAAGTTTAAGAAAAAGGAGAAGTAAAAAAGGCAATGTGGATTTTCTCGTAGCAAAAGTTAAATACATAACAAAACCACTAACACCTCCCCTGCCAAAACCATGTACTATCAAAAGACCACCCACCTTCTTTCTTTAAAAGGGTCCCCATACATTTTAACTAGTATTAAAACCCTACAAATGACTGCTTGCTTGCTTTGCTAAAATTTCAAAAACGTGAAAAGCAGAAAATATTTTCTTAGTAAATAATGTTGTCCTTTCTGGACTAAATGTTGGTCTCCATTCTGACATATTTCAAGTTACCATGAAAATTTCTTGTACCAATCACATGCTGATTCAGTAGCTCTTCTTTGAACTTGGGGTAAAAGATGAGGGAGAAAGTACAAAAGTCATCCTCATTCAGCTCTTACTACATCTAATCTGGCATAGTTTACCACCTCAGTTTTCAGCACCAAGCCGAACTGCTCCGGCTCCTGTCTAGCCGCGCCCGCGGACCCCCCTCACTCACTCAGTTCGGCATCTCCAGACTAAGCTCGTTTGAGAGGTCCCACTGGCATCGCTCCTATACACTTAGTCGTTCGGACGCTGCCTTAAGCCCAACCGGGATTCCTATACCCGGGACAGCTGCTGCCCTGGGTCCCAAGTCACGGAGCTCATCCCACTCTGAAGCAGGATCCCTGGGGTTGGGACACCTCTTCCCGGGTCCTTGGCTGCCGCTGAGCTCCACCACTGGCGAAGAAGACAGTCCCCTTCTCCCCGCCCCCCTACCCCTGGCCAGGGCACTCCTGCGGCAGTACTCAGCCCCGCACCCCGGTACATTCCGCAGCCCCCGCCCCGGGACGATCAGTGCCTTCAATCCAGCCATACTCCGTGCCCTCGCGGCAGGTGAGTTCGGGCCAGGGGTGCTCGGCCCGCGGCTTGCTCACCTTGCTGAGGACCCCGCAGCGCTCCACAGGCGGCCCGGACTCTGTCTCCAGATCCTCCTCCGAGCCCGACGAGTTCCAGCTCTGGTTATCCGACATGGAGGCGCGACAGCCGAGCAGGAGACCGGCCCCCGCTCCCTGAACTGCGCCGGAGGAGGCGCCCAATCCCTGGGGTGAAGGGTCGGGGGCTAGCGAAGGGAAGAGTGCCCGCTCCGGCGTGGTGGAAAGCTGGAGGGACGAAGTCCGCCCGCCGCACCGCGACGCCGCAGCCGCCGCGCCTGACACCGAGCGGACCGGGGAAGGAGGACGAGCGGCGAAGTAAACCTGCCCTTCCAGCCGTCAGCCGCCGCACCCACAGTCGCCGTGACCCCTGCGCTGCGCCCTGCTCCACTACCCGAAATCAGTCTCCTAGATGCCAATCTCAAACACAGAAGTAAAAGGGAAGGAAGAAGAGAGGAGAAAAATGCAGCTGCAGAGAGCCACTCACACCTCCGCTACAGCCGCCATCTTCCTGCCTGGCCCACTATTTACCCTCCCCTCCCCTTTCCCCTCCCCTTCGTCCTCCCCTTCTCCCCCTTCTCCCCGCCCCGTCCCCCTCCCAACGTCTGACGCGACACGCCGAGGGCTTGGGGTTCCCCCCCACCCCCACCTCCGGCCTTCCCGGGTGACGCCGGGTAGAAAAGTAGGAGGAGCGAAGAAAGAGGGAGGGATCGGGACGTCACTGTGCTGCATTCTGGGGAGGACGCTGCTCCGTCAGCCGCGCAGCCTTCTGGGAGTTGTAGTCGATATCTTGAAGCAACTGGTGAGTGTCCGGTGCCGGGGAAAACTGTTCTTCTGGGTATGGTCAATCGGTGGGCGGTCTTGGTCCCCTCAGCGGCTCCTATGTCTCTGTCTAGCGTGTTTATGACGAACTTGCTGGACTTGAGGGCCCGGACGTGAGCTAACTGTCCACTGAGGATGCTCGGCCTGCCTTCGGTGGCGGCTTCCTGAAAGCCCGGGAACATCTTTCCGCCGGCTTGAGCGGGAGTGTGCCGGGCGCTTCCGCCTTAGTCGCGGGCCAGGGGCTGGTGACCTCTGCTATGACAAAGGGTTTCCTTCCGCCGCACCACCTCTGCAAATTTCGAGGTCTTCCCATCTCATCTCGTTCTTTAGATGTTGGACTTCACGTTTGATGTTTTTTGCTTTGGAAGGAATACTTCTTAGTCTAGTACGAACACGTCTACATTGTTAGATTTTCAGAGTGTTTTTGTGAAAAGTAATTTTTGAGATTGTCAAACGTTTGAACAGTGTTTAAAATAAGAATGGGAGATGATATAGCCTGGAATTTTCTTAGTTATAAATGACTATCTTCCTCAGAGCCAGGTGAACCCATTTCTCGACCTACCTCCCTGCGAAAGGCAAGATTAGAATAGAAGTTTCATTGAAACAGAAAAAGTGCAATGGTCTTACTGAATAATAAGGGATCAGGCAATAGGAAACTGACTTTAAGAACTGGATTAGTGAAAAGAGAAATAGAAAATCTCACACATCTTATCTTTTTGCATACATTACAAGATAAATTTTATTGAGATCTTGAACTGTAACTTTAGTTCTTTTCTCTCGCTTGATTTTACATCTTGTCAATTTCCTTATAATTGCCACCGTAATATTTCCTATTAAACTTTAAAAAGAATATCTTCCTTACCGCCAAGATAAGAGGATAAGGGTGAAATTTTGAGTGTAGGGGAAAAGACATAGTGGCCAGAAATCACTCTGGTAGCGATTTAGAGATGCCAAGTTAACTGGAACGTTCAGAAAAGAACGGAGTGCATCAGAAATATCTGAGAACTACCTATGATATCTTTCATTCCCTTGATGGACTCTTATGGATGTCGAATCTACTGTAAATAAGTTACAAATAGTTTTCCATTGTGATAATGCATAATTGAAAGCCCCCAGATGAATAAAACCTTGAGAGAAAGAATAACACCTTCTTTATTAAATTATTATTATATGCTTAGAATGCTGAATACTGTAGCAATTAAGTTTTGGTTTGCCTTCCAATTACCTAGTATAGTCTTCCTATTTCTGATTTTTTTAAACTCTAGATTTTAAAATACCGTTAATCAAATCAAGGATTGTGAATTGCTGGGAAATCCAATTCATAATGCATTTTACACTCATGGGAGCATAGTAAATATTTTTAAACTGGATTTTTATTGTCTTTTATGTGTTTCTAGGTTGTATGTGGTTGTAACCACAAGTGCTTAGGTCATCAAGGTTCTCACTCAGTTGAAGATAGCTTCATTTTATTTAGTATTAACGTGAAATTTCCTTTTTTAAAAAAATGTTTTTGGTACATTGTTCATCTAGCTAAGACTGAAAAAAATTAGTACAGAGGATTTTTGTATACTAATCAGAAAAACATATTAGAAATTCGAATTCAGGCAGCAGCAGCTCTCCTTTTGCCCACCTGTGACTATGCAGGTGCTTTCCACCAGCTCTATCCCTCCCAGGGCAGCAGTCTTCCTGCCTGCCCATTACCATTGGGGACTTCTGTTCATTGACCTCCGTCAGCAGGGCAGCTCTCCTCAAGGCTGCCTGCCTGTAACCAGGCAGGTCTCTCTCCTACCAAACCTGTTTTTTCAGGGCAGCTCTTCCTGCCCACTCCCTATGTGAGTACTCTTTGCTCTTCTCCTTCTTCAATAAACTTTTTCTTCAAATATTAAAAAAAAAAAATTGGAATTCACTTCCTTTCTGTTGATGGGAAGATATTGCAATACAAACAAAACTGTGAGCTTACTCTTTATTCAGTAGCTTATTTCACTGAGTATGATCCCCTCTAATTCCATCCATGTCGCTGCAAATTGCATGTGTTTATCTTCTTTGAATGCTGAACAGTATTCCACTGTGTATATGTACCACATCTTCTTGATCCAGTCATCTATTTTTGGACATCTGAGTTGCTTCCATACCTTTGCTATTGTGAACAGTGCTGCAGTGAACATATGGGTGCATGTATCCTTTTGGATTAGTGTTTTTGTGTCCTTTGGGTAGATTCCCAAAAGTGGGATTGCTGGGTTGTATGGAAGCTCCATGTTGAGCAGTTTGAGGAATCGCCATACAGCTTTCCATGGTGGTTGGACCAGTTCACATTCCTACCAGCAGTGTAGAAGAGTTCCTTTTTCTCCACATCCTTTCCAGCATTTGTTGTTGCCTATATTTTTAATGTGTGCCATCCTCACAATGTGTGAGGTGGTATCTCATAGTGGTTTTGATTTGCATTTCCTTGATTATAAGTGATGTTGAGCATTTTTTCATGTATCTGTTGGCCATTTGCGTTTTCTTCTTTGGAGAAGTGCCTTTTGAGCTCTTCTGCCCATTTTTTGACTGGGTTATTGACTTTGTTTTTGTTGAGTTGTGTGAGTTCCTTGTAAATTTTTGTTATCAGTCCTTTATTGGATGTATTGTGTGCAAAGATCTTTTCCCAGTTGGTAGGGTGTCTGTTTGTTTTGGTTATTGTCGCTTTTGCTGTACAGAAGCTTTTTATTTTGATGTAATCCCACCTGTTTATCTTGTCCTTTACTTCCTTCGCTTTGGGGATGTAAAATAATATGTAAATTTAATGTCATTTTCATTATAGTGTATTTCTGTCCATAAAGGTGGGGAGGGGATGATCTAAGGAAAAATAAGTTAACATATTGGAAAATTCCATTATCAAGTACCATGTAGATATTGATTCATTAAGGGCATAGCACCCAATAAATGTTTAAATCAGTTTATCAGCTGCCTGTTTTTTTCCTTCCACTGGAATGTGCGTTTCATTAGGACAAGAAATTTCTTTTTCATATTTTTTTTACCCTTGATCCTTAGAATAGTGCTCAGCAATTGAAGTCATTCAATATAGTTAATATATATGTTATGTCTTATCTTTCAGTTAATAATTTAATACAACAATATATAATGTGTAAGATACTATGCTAACTACTGTGAGTGATTTTAAGATAGTGAAAGATGAAAGGGGAGGATAATGTAGTGGGGATTCCTGCCTTGAAGGAGATTATAACAGAAAACAGGGTAAGAAAGGAACACACCCAACTGTAATAGGTGAACTAGTGGTTTGTTTTTTGTTTTTGTTTTTGTTTTTTTAGTTGAAAGAAGTTAACCTTTACTCCTACCACCTGAGAGTGGTAAACCCTGTTTGCTAATCCTGTCATCTTATCCTACTGGATCTCTGTAAGCCACTTACTCCACGTAATTTTTCTTAAAACAATGATCATTTGGATACAAAAAAATAAGTGCTCTCTTACCATCAGTTACCATATAAACCATTGTCACAATGAAGTATCTTAAGTTGGTAGATCATTCTGTATTACAGTATGTGTGACATTCAGCCCATCTTCTAAATGAAGTTCAGAAATTTTAAAGATTTATAAACTCCTGTGCAAGTCTCTCAGCCTTTTCCAATTTAGTCTGTACTACTTGCTTCTGTGAATGAACTTTTTCCCCTATTTGACTTCTAATCTTTCCTATTAATCTCTTCCAACATTTCTATCAGGCCTTTTGAGGAATCGTATAGTTTGTGCTTCTATGGTGATTCTCGCTGAGTTCAGACAGTCCCCGGTGTAAACCCTAGTTGGCTTTATCTTTAATAACTGTATGACTTTGGATGTGTATTTTATAAATGCTTCCTTAATAAATGACAATATTAATGCAGCCAATATCTTTTAATTACTAGGTATATCCCAACTGTTGTGCCTTTGTAAACATATTTTCATAAATATATCAGAGTGGACATTTATTTATAGAAAATGTGCTGAAGGCATCTATGTCCTTAACTGGTAATGTAAAAATGAATTTCAGAAATATAAGGGGCTCTTAGCAACTTACATGTCTTCCTCTTTTGCGACATTACACAAAATTACTGTAAAATATCTTGGCAAGTGTACTCATAAAAGGGCATACAGACATGCATAAAGACAACACAGGACTATTGAGGTGATTACTCACCTGTGTATATAAATCTTTTATATTAGTAAAAAAAATCACATTTTATTATTGTAGACATTTTGCAAATAATTTTCAGTTAGACTTAGATCTTAGCATGTATATCCAGTATAAGCAATCCAAGTATATTAGTAGAACACACTTTTCCAGTTGCTGAGAAAAATGCCAAAAGCTAGTCATAAAATCTAGCTGAATGAAAGCAACTTTGTAATTAATATTTGACCAATTTGTGTGCATTTTTTAACATATGAATGGTCCCACAGCTAGATAGCTACAGAATTTCTCCTTCCTCCATTAGCCAGTATGATTTCCCCCTCATCCCTACCCTTACCCTGCATTACTATTATTTATGTTTATACATATTACTGATACGTAATATGTAATATGTGCTGCATATTTCTATTGTCTGTTACTATTTTTTCTCTACTATTCCTCTTGTAACAGTCACTTGCAGGAGTGATGAGAAAAGCAGAAGGGAGTAGGTAAGAAATAGTAAGAAGATAAAACTAAGCTATAGTGAAACTTCCATAGCATATCTTCAATCTTGCTTTAATTGACTCACTAGAGAGGAGAGAAGCTTATGTTATACCTAGTCTTAATTCTTTGTCTATCCTGTTTCCCACCTCAGTATGTCAATTTCCATTTTTCCAGAGCCATGGTGAGTCTTATATCATGGTCTCAAATCTAGGTTTGAAGTCCTTCTCCTATATCCTAGTCTCATTTTTATTTTTCTTCATGGCTGTAATTATAATCCTGAAAGGTTAATAGTATTGAATTAGGTTATCCCTGTTATGGAGATGGATATTTAAGTAGACATTGTCAGTATTTACCTTGCCTTCTTTCTTTGTTCTAACTCCCCACACTCCATTTAGATTGAAGAACTTTTATTATCAACAATTATTTGTATTCCATTATACTCCTATTGCCAGGTCTTACTCTGTTATTCTGATCCTTAAGGTGACTCTGAAACCTTTTATTTGTTGATTGTTACCATATACCTTTTTGGGGACAATTGTGTAGGGAGGGGAGGGAGATAGCTCATTGATATCTTTTTTTTTTTTAAAGATTTTATTTATTTTCGCATACAAGCTGGGGTACAGGCCAGAGGCATGGGGTGGCGAGAGGGTTCACCAGAGACAGAGTGGGGAGAACAGGCAGATCGACAGAAATACACTGCTGAAGGGAGCAATGGGCAAGGCAGGAGAGGTCTGCTGCACCATGTCGGAATCTCCCCAGCGGGGCATCCAACTGGCATCACTGCTGCCAACAGCTCCACAGCGCAACACTTAACCGCTGAGCCACCAGGGAGGCCCAGCTCATTGATAGCTTAATGCGTTACAATACAGCTTAATGCACTGCAATACTTAAGAATATGTCCTATCCCATAGAAATTCTAATATTCAGCAAAAAGTGAGTTCAGAAACAATTTAAAAGGACAGTAGGTTACCCTTTTTTAGCCAAGTCAAGCATGTTCCAAGAAATACTTTTTCTTACTGCTAAATAAAATTGAGAACATATCCCACTATATTTTATTTATATTTGGTTTTGTCAGATATAACTTGCATTTCTTGTGAATAAAATTACTTGTGAGTGAAAACTAGTATTTCGTAGGTTTTACTAATAGTAAAAAATCATTTAATATAAAAATTACACAGTATAGATCTATAATAGAGGAACAGTGATATTTATTATTGTCCACTTTATGAGATACACTTTTAACATTTTTTCCCATGCTTTTGAGCTCTTAACATCTCTCTTCCTGTTAAATTGAGAAATTACTTTATTAATATGTTAAAATTCATACTGTATACAATTATGTGGTCATTTTACATCTTGATAGAAATCCTCATGATAATTATTTTATAAATGTGTTTTGCTTCCTGTTTTTCTCCCCAGCCCTTTTCATTGTTTCACTTTTACTATAATTTCAGATCCTCTTCTGAAAGAGCTGAAAACTGTTGTTATGGAACATATATGTTACGGTGATGTCGACAGTTTGTAAATATACAATTTGACTTCATCCTTATTTAAGGTATTTATTAAGACCTACTGCATGATAATTCTGATTGGGGTGCTATAAAAATAAGATATTTACCACATCTTCTGTTGATTTTTTTCTAGCACTTTACGCTCTAGGAATACAGACAATAATTAGGTGTGAAATATTGGTATTGTTTTTAACAGTTACATTATTGTTAAAGAACAAGTAAAGTTTTAGACTTTAAAGTTTAAACTAAAGTAAACTAAACTAAGTTTAAAGTCTAAACTAAAGTTTAAAGTAAAATTTTACTTTAGGGTTATGACATTTAGTATTCACTCTTAACAAAATTCCTTCAAGTAAGACATTATCCTTACTTTACATAAAAAGAAATGAAAGTTCAAAGAAATTAAATGACTTGTCTAAAGTCAAAGCTAGTAAATAATCTAGCCCAGACTTGGGACTTCAGAAGCTTATAAATATAATTTTACTACATATAAAATTTATTTTAGATTAAAACAAAAACAACTGTTACCCTAAAATGATGAAACATTTGAGGATCTGTTAGAACCAGATAACATATTAGGTATGTTGCAGTTTTTCTTTAGTTTGACAGTGTTCCTACAAGAAAATTCATCTACATACATTTTATGTATCAAAGCAATTTTATGCAGTTTGTTTATACCTTTTTTCTGTGAATGATAACTAATGGAATGTGTGTGCTTTCAAGTCTATGTTCTAATTAGCTATAAATAATTTAGGTGATCCCTGGAGCCTGTTGCAATTATTCTTTTGTCTAATGTTGATAAAGGAGTTATGCATTGATTTAGTGTATCAGGAGAAAGTTACTGGCATCTATCATTTAAAAAATACTTTTGAGTAATTTTTGAATAATTTTTAGAGGTGAGATGAAAGAAATGAACAACAAATTTATTAAACATTTAATAAAATCAAAACTTAGTAAAATTGTATTTCTATTCCATATTTTCCTAAAATGCATAGTATCCTTTGAAAATAATTTGTTCCTCATTAATTTTTATGCATGATTCTGGAACTATCCACCCTATAAATAAAGATTCCAGATTTCATGTGCATATTTATTAGATTCAGCTTACTACTTCTGATCCTTTGTCTTATTCTTACATTGTGAAAATGCAAAAACATTAAAAACTTTGTTACTGAGAAGACAGTCATTTTCTTTAAGCACAACTGCAAAATATTTTCATTTTTATACTTATAAACATCAGTTAGAATTACAAGTCCAATAAAGTTTTCATTTCTGCATTATCTGTTTCCTCCCTATCCTCTCTGTGTACACACTTGCCTTAAGCATTTTGATCAAGTACAGACTGTATTCAGTAACTTTTAGTGCATAAACACCATACAGGATGAGAGAACAGTCATTACGTCCTGTTCGCAAAATGGGATGTTCCAAGTTCTTGTTGCAAAATACTCTGATGAAGGCCTTCCTGTTGAATGACTAACTAGGTAAGCATGCCATATTTGCTTTTGGTCTTAAAAGTGCATTGTTCACTCATTAATTCTAGAGTTTGAGGAAATGTATATTTTTGAATCATCTGAAAACTCATAGCCTGAGATTTTACTTTTAAGATCAGTTTTACCATTATTACACTCTAGAATGCTATTTGTCTCCTTGCATTCATCTTCTGGTTTGTCTGATAATTGTGACACTCTTCTGTCAATTTTCTCCCCTTTGCCAATGTGGGCAGAAAATGAAAAATTAGAAACTCGTAACTGTTAAATGAAAACTCCTCAAAACTCCCTGCAAAAATGGTGTCTCCATACTTTTCTTATGCTTTCTTTTAAGACCCTATTACTGTGAGCAACACAATAAAAAAACTAAAGGATAACATTTATTTCACTACTGTATCATCTTTCTAGATAATTATTTCATTTAATTTTTATCAGGACTATTGAAAAATAATTATTTAATAATGACTTAGTCATTCTTAGGGTGGTAAAATAGCAAAATGCTTAAGGGAAAGGAAAAATAACATCCCTCAGATACTATAATGTATCTTCAATTTATGTACCATAACATATCTTTAATTTATAAAGGGGTCCTATAGATCCATATAGAAGTTCAGGTAGATGAATCATACTTGGTTAAAAAGTAAATTTGTTTTTCTTTGGAAAATTTTGAAGAAAAAAATATGTCAGTGCTAACAAGTTGCTTAAAGAAGAAATTCATAAATTAAAATTGTATTTAATTGATCCTTGTGGTTTACCAAGGTTTAATATAACTATGTTTTTTAATTTTATTTCATAACCAATCTGAAACTAGTTTGTATTTCTTTCTCTTACCTAAGATGAAAGAAGTAGCCCTGGTAATTCATTCCAAAATAATAACTAGCTCAAATAGCTGCTCATTTTAATGATCAAAGCGCATCTAATATACCGCTGCTCATTTATTTTTGCTCAAGCCAGTGAAATTTCTGCATTCAATAAAAACATGTATGAAGTACAAAAGCATATGCATAAAAATTATGTATGTAGTGTATAGTAAATATTTTCCCATTAGGACATCTGACTAGGCCATTTTCATTAGTTAGAAATAACTAAAGTATTAACAGATTGTTTAGGTTTTTTACATAATAAAAGCCTTGCTAAATACCACTGTAGCTTCCAAGCATTTTATAGTAGAACCATACTTTATAAATCACAATATGAGAGAATTGTCAAAAACCAAAGTGAAGTTAAGGGGGTCGGTGACCAACATGTAGTACTTACTTTTAACCCTCAAGTAGATGTGGAAAGTGAAGAAATAAAGGTAAATTCCAGAGACAGGTCTCCTCCAAAAATACCTTTGCCCCTTTTTAAGGATTGTTGCTAGTTTAGTTTTTTGTTGTTTTTTTTTTAATGGACTGAGAACCCAGACTGTTTTGTTACTAAGATTAGTCTAGTGCTTGATATTGCAGATAGAAATTAAATAGGCACACTGTTCCGCTTCCCACTCTGTCTCTGGTGAATCCTCTTACCTCCCCCTGCCACACACACACCTCTGGCCTACACCCCAGCTTGTATGCATAAATAAATAAATCTTAAAAAAAAAAAGAAATTAAACTGACACATAATTCAAATAATAGATTTGGTAGGTCACATTTTTGAAACAAAGCATTGGGAATTTTTGAAGCCTCAGAATGCCTTTTTTTTTTTCTTTTCCTCATTAAGGGATGTTTTAGAAAAATAGAAGTTTAAATATATGTACTATGAGGTCAGAAGGGGATGAGGAAGGCATGTCAGAGACAGAGAAAACCTTCAGATCTTTAAATGGGCAGATGAAGAGGAATCAAGAATAGGGAACAAGGGTCCTGGGAGAATGCAGGAACATGATGTAGCTCTATCCCTTGAAGGAAGGCATGTACCTAAGCACATCATGGCCAAACAGTTGAAAACCAAATATGTGAGAAAAATGTGAAAGCTGTCAGACAAAAAGACACATTATATACATGAAACAATAATTTGAATGATGATGTTTTTACCAGAAATGATGAAGCTAGGAAACAGTGGAGTAATATCTTTTAAATTTTGAAAGAAAAAGTTGCCAATTCTATATCTGTTGAAATTACTTCTCAAGAATAGAAGTGAACCCGCTGGCATCTTAGCCAATGGTTGTATGTTTAGCATACTGATTAAGAACATGAACTCTGGAGACAGAGTTGTTTCAGCTGGTACAATTCCTGCGATCATGGGTAAATTACATAAATACCTAAGGCTCTATTTCCATATATATTTTACTAGTATGTGCTTTATTGAGAATATGCAAATGAGTGAGTAATTATAAGGAAAGAATTAAAGGATGCTTCTTAAGCTCTTAGTACCTGCCTGGCGTATGGTAATTTGTTAGAAAATGTTAATTTCATATTAGAAAACATAAATGTTAGAAAACTATCAAAAGTTATCATTTGTTCATATATATGCTTTGAGTAAATCTTTATGGAATGTCTATTTTCATTTGTTTAATTTTTTTACTTTAGACAGACTGGTGGTATCTTAAAAAAGAAAGATACTACTGACACTTGTAAAAAGAAATTACTTGCTACTTTGGCTTGTACAAAGACAAAATTGAGGACGCTCTCATTTTTCAGATAAAAATCTTTTTGCGAATAATGTTTTCCCTTTCAGTCTTGTAGGCAGAAATATAGGGCCTTATTTTGATAATTGATTTTTAATTTTTAGAGAAGACAATGCTTGGTAAAAATGAACTTATTTTTTAGATGCTCTGATTATTGAAAAAATTGTGCCATTCAATCACTAGCAAGATCTGCAGTTAATCACCAAATATATTTTTCTTAGTATGACAATAGTTCCCACATTTCAGGATACTTAAAACCTTATCTTTTATAGTTCCTTAAATAAGTTTATGGTTTTTAGAAAATTCTGAATGTTTGTCATGTTTTCATAAGTTTCCTTGTTATTGTTTCACCTTCATTTGAAGTAGATTTTCAAAATCATGATTTTTTAAAAAAAAATTAATTTAGACCTTAAATTGTACTTTCTATTTCAGTATATTGTCCTTCATAATGCTATAGTTTTTACTTCCATCATCAAGCTACAGAACAACTATTATCCCTTCTTCTTTTTTTTTTAAAGATTTATTTATTTATGCATACAACCTGGGGTACAGGCCAGAGGCGTGGGGCAGTGAGAGGGTTCACCAGAGACAGAATGGGTAGCAGAACAGGCAGATTGTCGGAAA
The DNA here is from genome assembly GCA_004024925.1 of Scalopus aquaticus. NCBI lineage: Eukaryota > Metazoa > Chordata > Mammalia > Eulipotyphla > Talpidae > Scalopus > Scalopus aquaticus. Next base: position 32,831 of record PVIJ01013783.1, read on the forward strand.
TAACACTGCTGAGGGGAGCAGCGGGCGAGGCTGGAGAGGTTTGCCATGTCATATGGGAATCTCCCTGGCCGAGGATCGAACTCTCATCGCCACTGCTGACAGCTCCACAGCGCAGTGCTTAACCGCTGCGCCACCAGAGAGGCCCCTAATATCCCTTCTTTTTTAGTTAAGATTTAACTTATTTTCTGTTCGTCCTTCCTTAATTTTATAGTGTAGTGTTAAGTGTGAGGGTTTTGAAGCCAGCTGAAATACAGTTCCAATCTGTCAGTTATCAACTATATGACCTTATCTGAGATACCTACTAAATCTGTGCCATCATTTCCTTATGTCTTATGAAGACTAAATAGGACAATGCATATAAAACACTATAAGATCCCAATATTGACTTTTATAATTGCTTCCTTTATAAACTTACCTGAAATGTTACCATTAATTTTATTGCTTTCTGTAAATGTTTCTACCCATCATTCATTCATTCAACATATATTTACTAAATATTAGGATCATTAGCCTAGTGCAGTTCTCATGTTTACTCTCTTGAAATTTATATTTTAGTTGTACTAAATACTATAAAAATATTGCCTAATTTTTTCTTGCACAGATACTAGGATAAAAAATTATTTGGCATGAAAGTTGTTCAGTTGATCTGTTTATTATGTGTTTTAAATTTTCATTTTTATTCAAATGAAAACAATAATCTTTAGTATATACATGTTTATGGCAGTGCTACTCAAAATGTGGTCTGTGGACCAGTGCTGCCCCATGATGAGATAATTATAGAATGTAAGAGTAAGCTATAAATTTATTCCCTCATAGTTTCTGTAGAGCAGGATCTAGCAGGCCTTAATTGGATACCCCTAGCTTGTGAGGTTGTAGTCAAGCTGCTGTCCAGAGCTACAGTCTTATCTGAAGACTCAACTGAAGGAGGATCCACTTCCAAGCTTACTCACGGGGGCCTCTTCTCAAGGGTGAGTAAGCTTGGGAGTCCCAGAGTGAGTAATCCAAGTGAGAATGAAAGCAATCAGGATGGAAGTCCCATTCTTTTATAATCCATTTTTGGTTTGACTTCCCATCTCTTCTGCTTCTGCTATGTTCTAAATTGAGTCACTTAATTACACATTATGTTACTGGTTTCTTACACTTGTTTCTTGATTTTCCTAATATCTGTGAAGTCTTATTAAAAGTAATTATTTTAGTAGTATAAGAAATTCCATATTTCATTTGTAAATCAAATTGTTTCTTAGTGTACTTGGTAGTATAGAAATGAATGCTCATATGTTGTAAGCTACTATTGACATTTGACCAACTTTCATAATGCTATATGCTATGTACAAAGTTAATAACAGGGTTTTAACTGGTTGGCAAGTGGTTCTTGACAAAAATATTAGCAATAGCTTTTGCAAATATGCTAATGCCATTATGGTTTAAGGTTTTGAAATCTGATGGTTTTCAATTCTTTAATAAAGATGACAGTCTTAACCTTTCAGAAATCATAGTCACATAGCAAGAAGCCAGATTTTAAGACCGAAAACTAGGTTGCTGTTATTCTTAGCTCTAGCTTTTGAGTAAAGGAGGTAACAAGCTGTATATACACATTATATACACATATATATGTGTATATACGGTTCTAACTTCTGCTGAATGAATGGATGTTTTCAAAGTCTACTTACTGTGTAGCGGTAATTTAATGAATCATTCTAGTTCAGTATTTTGTAACATTTTTTAAACCAATGATCCCTTTCACAAGTCTTTCTTTAATGTTATTTAAAGCTTGAAACTAAAGTCACTAAAAGCAAATCATTATTAGCCCTCCTCCTGGGGAGAGAGTTCATTTCATCAAATGAGAACAATTATTTTTTCTTATTTAATGTGAATTTGCAATGCTGTTGTTTACTGTGATCTTCTATATCACATGCTTAAATGTACTTTAATAATAGTGTTAAGGATAGATTGCAAATGAATTATTAACCTTTTAAAACCAAAGTCCTTTTACTATCTTTAAAATTTCAAGTTTTTATTGAGTTTTTTATTCAGGAAGAGAGAAGGTATCTGTGTGTGTTTTAAATCATTTTTACTTAGTTACTCAAAAGTCACCATTTGTTTATTTTCCCCCATGTTTTGTTGATGTTAAAGCAGTATTTTCTGGATGGGTACCTTTTTGTTTCTGGTTTTCAGGCATGTATAAGATCAGGAAGAACATAATAATAAAGATTTTCAGAGTCGGAGTTTGACTTCTTAGGGAAACCACCTTTTAAAGTTCATCAGAGGGGGCCTCCCTCCTGTCCCAGGGGTTAAGTCTCAGCACTATCAAGCTATCCCCAACCATTGCCACATGAGTTCGATCCCCTGCCAGGGAGTTAACCCACATGGTGCAGCAGATTGCTCTCTCTGGGCCACTGCTCCTCTCAACAGTGTATTTCAGTCAGTTTGCCTGTTCTGCTCTGCGTTCTGTCTCTGGTGAATCCTCTCACCGCCTGCACCTCTGGCCTACACCCCAGTTCTTGTATGCATAAAGAAATAAATTTTTAAATAAAATAAAATATAATTCATCAATGGTAAACAACTGTTATCTGAAAGCACCTAGTGGAATCTGCAAGAAAACAGTTTCAGTGTATGTCAGTGTTTTACAAATACTCCTAAGGAATTAGGAGGATCAAAGAAGTGAAGTTTACTATTAACTTTCCCTTTTCCTTAGACTACGAATTTATTTATATTTGTCATATAAACTAATACATATGACAAAATAATAGAAAGACTGCATAGGATGAGTAGAAAAAAGGTGTAAAGAAAGTTTGAAGTTTTATTTTAGATTTAAAGAGTTATTTTGCTAGTATTTAAACTCTTCCCATAGACTATTAGAGCTATGAGAAACCTGTAGAAATTAGCTTCAGTGGATCAAGAAATAATAGCAACATTAGGACTCAGAATAAACTAACGCAGAGAATTTGGAAGACAGGTAATTGAAAGGATCACTTTTCCAAGATAAGAAAGTAAAATACAACTCTATGACTAATTCAATATTTTCTTTCTACTAATGTAGAATGTAATATAGTGATAAGTAATAAATAGCTCAATTTTCGGTTAGTTGTGTAACCCTACCTTATTATCCTGGCTTTTTATGTAATTTTATATCAAATAATAAAATTTTAGACTGGGAATTAAAATTTTTATAGTACCAAAAAGCAATACAGGAAAACTTGTTTTCTTTCCTAAAAACATAGGTATTTCACTATCCCGTGATTTGTACACTTAACTATATACCTCAGTAAAATAAAATTAGTCTGATGTCATTTCTGTAAGTAGATATTTTTGCTGACTTGCTGGAGTATCCAAAGAAGAATCTGAGCCTGCCTCTTTGTGTTAATAAGTCAGCATTCTTAGAAAAATTCAATTTCTGTAAGATTTAATTTTCACAATTCTTAAATGTCCTGCCTGTGTTTATGTCTGAGTGTAAACAAAGGTTTTGTTCTTGAAGAACCTGGGCAACTTTTTACAAAATGGGCACCTCATCAGCAAAATAAGAACTTGTAAACTGAGCTTTGGGGAATTAACACTTTAATGTGTTTTATATCTGGATATTTTTCATTCTATACTAAGGAAGCAGATAATTCCAAATTATTGTTCTACAAGAATTAGTTTTATATCTCAGGATTGTAGATTTTTTTGACTGCTGTCTGCCCCTTCTTCACTGAAACAAGTAAAATGAAAACTCAGAAAGGAATAAGGCAATCGAAGAGAATATATGTATGATTCTCTTTTAAAGAGTAAACCCTAAGTTTGGTGATGAAAACCTGGATTTTCACATATGTCCCCTTGGTTTAGAGTATGTAATGTTGCATAATTTCGTACTTCTCTTGGTAATACGTAACAATTTAAATAATTCAGTCTAAAATTAGTTTTGAAATTTTTGAACATCTTATTTTGCAAAGTTATTAAAAGCTAATGATAAAAATGTGAAGTTGCACCTGTGCTTTCACTCCTATTATATAAAATTGTGGGCATATGGTTAGGGTATATGTGTTCTCAGATGTATGTCTACAGTAACTGGGGAGGAATCTGGCAAAATAATAGAATAGCCCCCCTTATCTACAGTCTTGCTTTCCATAGTTTCAGTCACCATGTATACAATAAGATATTTTGAGAGAGAGCGCAAAAAAGCAATCACATTCACATAACTTTTTTTTGCAGTATATTCCTATAATTTTTCTACTATTTATTATTGTTAATCTCTTAGTGTGCCTAATTACTAAATTAAACTTTATCATAGGTATGTATGTATAGTAAAAAAAATATATTATATGTAAGGTTCTGTATTATTGTGATTTTTAGGAGTCCACTGGGTGTCTTGGAACTTATTTCCTATGGATAGGGGGACTACTGTGATCTGTTAAAATCTTAAGGTTGTGTGTTTCATATTTTTGAGTTTTAAAAATATTTTTACAGTAAGTTGCAAAAGGAAAAGTTGTAAGTCAGGCAGTAATTGAAAATTATGACTTTAGGTTTAGAGTGATATTCTTTAATTATTTAATTTAAATCAGATACTGAAAAGAATATTTACTCATAAATTTTGTGCTGGATACTTAATCTGTTCGACTATATTAAATATTTTAACATTTAGGAGATTTAAAAAAGATATTTGTTCTTAAGACCTAAAGGTTTTCTGTGGAGATTATTTGGGCTACTTATAGTATATAAATATAGAAATAGGAAGCAAACTCCATCTAGGAACTACTAGTCTAGATTTTCCCTCCTTTTCTTCCTCTTCTCTCATCTCTTCCCTCTTTGTTCCTGCTTTCTATCTCTTACTACTCTTAATATGTTTTGCTTAGGTTAATTCCAGGTAACTTTAGTTAATGCTAAACACTTACAATGTTGTTTACAGTTTTGTGTGCTTTTTATAAGTAGGAAGAACCCAACTACACTAAAACTTCCTTAGAATTCCTTCTGAAAAATTCTACCTTTTCATCTTCACAACCATGAAAAACAGAGGTTGGCCTTATATTTCTTAAGTGGTAACCTGAATAGTCAGTGGTAAAATCAGATTGGGAAGAATTTGAATATTTCCATGAAAATGTGTATTTAAACCAGTATGCTGAACCACAAGAACCCAGAGTTCTTTCCTTTGAGTTATGCAGTACTGTTTGTGCTTCTGAGTTGAAGTGAAACAGACTTTTCTGTAATACCAAGTTATGAAAATGTTCGACAGTTTTCTTTTTCAAGAAAACTTTTGTTTAAAAGGTCATGGTTGTATCTGTTCATTGTGACTTTGTATATGATAGTGTATAATAATCATAGATCACATATTTCTTTGGAAGCAAATAAAATTCATATATATAATCCTTGAACTTGACTTTTTCTTGAGGATGCTTACAATGTGCCCTGTACCCTTTTAGTCTCTTACCTTAAAAAGAGAAAAGTAAGACTGATGATTTTCACAGCTCTGGAAATTTGGCTTAAACAATAATAATAACTACTATTATTATTATTGATTGAGAATTTATCATGTGCTAGACACCATCTAGGTACTTACATTATATGTTCTACTCATAAAACCATTTTTATAGGTAGGAAGAACCCAACTACTAAAACTTACTTCTTTAGAATTCCTTCTGAAAAATTCTAACATCTTGCTTTCCAGAAAACATGGAAAATCATCATACTTTGTGATAATATGTGATCATCTCTGTAGGAATTCACCCTTTCAATATATGGATTTCTAGATAGAGAAGTTCAGTAAGAATTAATGGGAAGAACAGATAACCAGACAAGAAATCTTAAAAATTTGAAATATTAGCCATAAAAACAAAAGCGTCTCCATAGTAACACATAATAGTACTAAAAGGAACTCATAGGGGCCCATGTATACTAAAACTTATTATGTTGTTTATTACATCAGTATTTTTTCTTAGCTTTAGATATAATTGGAAAGTATTTGATCAAAAAAAATATATTTAACAAAGCAACTAAATTCCCCAAGGAATAAATATAAGGTAGAATCTTTTGATTATTAATGGCACTTAGTAAAAATTCTAATATGATAAATTCAAAATATTTTATATTCTAATGTAAGTGTCAATGGTTTAAACCAACTTAACCAATTAATGTCTTGGGGGAAAATAAGGTTATAAAGTCAGAGGTTGTTTAGTTCATATAGTTGTCTTTATGGATTTAATGTTGAAATAAGAAAAAATCTGCAAGTATTTTTATATTATTTTCAGAAAATGAGTTTTTCTCTTAATGTTTTAATGAGATTGTGTGACCATGCTATGTAAATAAAAGAATGAGAAAACAGTGTAAAATGAGTTTGTTTAGTCACTCAGCAAATATTTATTGAGCACCTACTCTGTGGCAAGCACTGTTTGAAGCATTTAGGATATATCAGTGGATAAAATATGTTCTCTGCCCTCATGGAGCTTACATTTTCATAGAGGAAACAGATAATAAGCATAATAAGTGTTATGTTGGGAAAAGATAAAGGGTACAAAAACAAAGGGGCATTGGGAAAAGGGGTGGGGGGGTAATCAGGCTGCAGTTTGAAATAGGGAAGCCAGGGTGGCTTCTTAGAGAAAGTGACTTTTAAGCAAAGACTTGAAAGGGATAAGGAAGTTTAGTCAAGAAGATAGCTGGCTGAAGAACCCTCCAGGAGAAAGGAACAGCCAGTGCAAAAGTCCTCAAGATTAGAGTGTGCCTAGTAGTCTTGAACAAACAGCAGAGACCAGTGTGACTGGAGGGAAGTAAGTCGAGGGGCGGGAGAGTATTAGACAGGTATGAGAGTACCCACCTAACAGATCCAGTTCTGAAAGGACTTTGGGTTTTATTCTGGAACGAAATGGGTACCATTGTATATAGTATGCTGCAGAGGAGTGATATGACCTCACTCGTGATTTAAAAGAATCAGTTGGACCACTGTGTTAATAATTTACCATCGGAGGGTAAGGGCAGAAACAGAATCTTGAAGAGGGTATTAGAGTAGTCCAGCCATGAGATAATGGGGGATCAGACTAGAATGAAATCAGTGAAGATAGGGAGAAGGGGTTGAATTAGGGTATCTTTTGAAAGCAGAGCTCAATAGATTTCCTGACAGTTTGCATGTGGGTTATTACAAGGTTATTTGCATGAGTAATTGGAAGGGATTAGATTGCCCTCACCTGAGAGGAGGAAGGTTACAAGTGGAACTGGTTTGTGGGTGGAGGCAGATGAGATCAGTTTGGACGTGTGTTTAATTTGGGATGTCAGACAGGCATTTGGACTGGAACTGTAATCTTGGAAGTTATTGGTGTGTTGATGATAGCAAACATAATCCCATGCAAATGGGGGTAAATTGCCTGGTAATTGGACATCAACAAAGAACTGGAAATGAACTTATATGTCTGGCAATTTTGCTTCCCAGTGTTGCTGGTAGCACAGTTCTTCTAACCCACTTAAAGATCCAAACCAATTCTTAAGAGTTTTGGGGCTAAGAATATGCCGTATGTGAAGTAGTAGGAATTAAATAAATGTTTCTTTTTCTTCTATACATTTCATCACTTAAAGGAAAAGTCAACTTAAATAAGTGTAGGATGTCTGCTTTTAGCTTCTACACTCTTCAGTAGTTGATACAGAGAAATTCAACTGGTATTCTGGACCACGACAATTGAATTATTAAAGCTTAAGTCAAAATCCAGTGTACTATTAGGTTGAATGTGATAACTGAAGAAAAATTGAAATGAGAAAAACTATATTCCCTTGAGCACTGAGAAACATCATCTCATTGGTTCCTGTACTTTTGGCACATTGGAAACCTGGACATCTCTAAAATTGCTATCTGGCTCCTTTTCTCTCATTTGATTTATTTGGTATGAGATACAATCTGGGTTTCAGACGGGCCTAATGTGCAATGAAGTTTGAGAACTACTGTGATGTATGCTTTATTTTTTCCAATGGAGTTATCCCTAATAATCACAGTATTCAAACAAATTCTCTTCCATGATTTTTTTTAGTTTGCTGATATCAAAATGAAAGCAGCTTTAAGACAAGGTCCTCTTGAGGGCTAATAAAATAAGTCAGGGAGACAAAGACAAATACTGTGATCTGACATGTTGAATCTTAGGAAAAACAAAAGCAAAAACCTAAAACCAACTCACAGATACAATGGGCAAACATGGTAAACAAACTTCTACTTATAAACTAACAAAATTAGGAGGATATAAAGTACAGGATGGTGACTATACTTAATACTATATGTTTTTAAGAAAATAGTTCTTAAAAGTTTCTCATCATATTAAAAAAGATGTAACTGTGTGGTTAATTAAACGACAGAAAAACTTTCCAAGGCAGAGTAAATGAGCCCTTTCTCATGCAAATAAAAAAAATCACTGTCGGGCCTCCCTGGTGACTCAATGGTTTAAGCACAGCACTATGAATCTATCCATATCCACTGCAGCACGAGTTCGATACCTGACCAGGGAGCTTCCCACATGGTGCAGCAGACCTGCCTCGCCTGCTGCTCCCCTTAGCAGTGTACTTCAGTCGATTTGCCTGTTCTGCTCCCTGCTCTGTCTCTGGTGAATCCTCTCACCACTCCACGCATCTGGTCTACACCCCAGCTTGTATGCATGAACAAATCAATCGTTAAAGAAAAAATCACTGTCATTGTAGATTGATGGCAAGTGTTCACCTAGTCATTTACTTAGAGTACACTTGAGCCCCAAATTAAAGGGAAGTGTGATATGGTGGTATCTGCATTAAAATTGGAGTAAGATGACTTGATTTCAAATTCCAGTTCTGCTACTAGCAGTTATGATGGGTATTTCATTTGACCTTCCTGGAATTCCAATTCTCCCTAACATGAGAAGAACCAGATCTATTTTGTATGACTTATAAATATTTTAGAAATTAATGTATGTGAAGGTAAATTATAAAAAATATTTTAAAATACTAAAGAATTAGTTGAAAGGATTTTCTTTAACCTTAGAAATGATAGAACATTGTAAAATGTTATGATTATCTGGAAATGAGCAGATTTCTGTATTTTTTTTTCTGCCTTAAGCATGGGGTTCCTCAAAGAATAGTTAATAGTGCTATTGAATATGTTTAATAGAGAAAGTATTATATTTATGTCCATAGAGTATTAATATGGGGAAAAAAAGAACTTTGGACTTAGAACCTGGGTTTCCCAGATGTCATGTATTTGCAAATTTGTGTGAGTAGACATGTTTGAAGTCTCCAGTTTCTTTTTTCTTTATGTTAGAGATAATAATATTTATCTTCCAGGGCTGCTGTCTGTGTTCAAAAATAAAGCACCAATCATAGTGGACAGGACAGAGCTTGCAGGGTATATTCACTCCTTTTACCCTTTTAAGAATATAGTAAGCTTGGAGTAGTAATTTTAAAATCTGAGTACTGGTATTTCTCAGTAGCTAGAAATTCCTAGCGATCATTTTTATTTGTTTTGCTGATTTCTGTATTATTATTCTGTTTTCTGTATTATTTTATTATTTCTGTGTTATTTTCTGTATCCACCTTCCCACATGAATGCTTTGGAAGGCAGTCTTTATGTTGTATGCTTTTTCAGATAATAAGAAAACTCCATTTTAACTTAAATTTTCACCATGGATGGCGCAACAGAAAAGAATGACAATTACAAAGATGACCTTCTGCTTAGAGTGGGACTTAATGATAATAAAGCTGGAATGGAAGGATTAGATAAAGACAGAATTAACAAAATTATAATGGAAGCCACAAAGGTATGTTTCCTGTTTCTTATTATTAGTATAGTAATTTTAAATTATAAATTAAATTTAAATTATAAATTTAAATTATAAATGTTAATTACTATATTATATTATAAATGTAATATTGTTAAACTACAAGCAAAAAACGAGGAACTTAGATTCACCTCACACCATACACAAAAAATTAACTCAAAGTAAGAGTCAAAGCAATAAACTTTTGGAAGATAAGAGAAAATTTGATGCAACAGAAAGCTCAAATTACCAGCCAACAACTAAGGAAAGCACAACATTTTTGGTTAGCCAAAAAATGTTACCAACAGTCAATCAAAGAAAAAGTTGACAGATCAGAACTCATCAAATCTCAAAATACTTGTGCTTCAAAAGATACCATTAAGTAAAAAGCAACATTCTGAGCAAAGTATTAGCAAAACACTCAGCTGAAAAAGACATCCAGAATATATCAAGAATTCTTATAACTTGTTTATGAGACAAATAACCCAATTAAAAAACTGGGCAAAAGTAAAAGTAGATATTTCACTAAGACCTAAGAATGGTTTGTGAGCCCATGAAAAGGTTTGCAATGTCATTTATCATTGGGGAATTGCATATTAAAACCATCATGAAATGCCACCCACAATATTATAGGTGAGACTAATGTAATAAATAACATGGACAATAACAAATGTTCACAAAGATGTGGAAAGAATAGTACCTTTATACATTTGCTAATGGGATGATAAAATGGTTCAACCACTTTGAAAAATAGTCTGGCAATTCCTCAAAAGATTTTGCATGGAGTTACCATGTGATACAGAGATTATACTCCAAGGTATATAACCAAGGAAAATGAAAACGTGTCCACATAAAAATATGTACATGAATGTTAATTACAGCATTTTTCATAAAAACCAAAAAATAAAAATAATCTAAATGCCTATCAACTGGATGGATGTATAGGTATTATTTTCTTTTTTTTTTGTTCATTTTTTTTTTAATATATATTTTCATTGTTATTTATGTCTTTTACATTTTGTATTCCCCTTGGGTAGCCCACCACCAATTCACCCGTGATCCATCTCCATGGTCCCTTGTGTTCTTTTCTATTCCATTTTGTGTGATTTTCCTT